>WEIS01088984.1:0-11193 GCA_013389965.1 Todus mexicanus | reverse complement strand
CTTGCCTGGTGCCACCTCACATGTCATTTCCCCCAGACGTGGGATGCAGGGCCTTGGTGTTCTCTTTATTTTGGTGGTTGCACAAGTGGAATTTGGCGGAAGAGGGTTGCAGCAAGGTCTGCATGGCAGTGCCTGCAGGGCACGGTGATTGTCCACCCCATTCCATCCTCACCGTGTGGTACAAGAGCTGTCAGCTCCTGTAGTCCTGCTTTTCAGGCATCGAGAACATCCTCGGTCTTCTCCATATTTTCATAGTGTGGTTTGGGTTGGAAGGGACCTTGAAGAACATCCAGTTCCAACCCCCCCACCATGTGCAGGATCACCTCCCGCTAGACCAGGTTGCTCAGAGCCCCATCCAACCTAATCTTGTTGACTTGGTTGGTCTTACGTGTGTTCTCCACAGCTTCTCTTTGCTCCTCAGTTTCTCATTTCCCTTTCTTGTAAGACAAGATCGAGGCCCTACAAATAAACAGCTCAAAAAAAAAAAAAAAAGCACCTTTCCAGCAAAATCCCTCAATATTTTCCTCTCGCCGAGCGACAGACTGTTGCCAGTCTTGACTGTTGGACTTCCTCCAGGCAGAATTTCCTTCTGCCAGGCAAGCTCCACCCGGAGTGATTCGAGTGGATTAACGGTTTCATGCACGGTTTGGTTTGTGCCAGAAACAAAACGTGCGTGGTTTGTAAAGGTTATTGAAATGTGGTCAGCTGGGGATTTAATTTCGTTTATTTTTCCTTCTGAGATAGTAGTTTGGTGGCCAAGAATGAAATTCAAGAAAGGAAAATACGGAGAGGCTGCTGTAGTTATTTAGTTATTTTATTTTTTCCTTTTTAAAAATATTTTGCTTCTGTGGTTTTTTTCTTATCCTTCCAAGCACGGTGGAGACTCTCAAGGTAAAAAAGTGGTTTCCTTGATCTTCTGAGGTTAGCTGAGTGGTGGTGGTAGGTCCTAGGCTGGACTCAATGATCTAAGAGGTCTTTTCCAGCCTTAATTATTCTATGATTCTATGATGAGCCTGAGCAAGCACAGATCCCTTCTCTGCCTGTGAGTCAATCCAGCGCCCTACTGCTTGTACACCTTCTGTTCTTGATACTTTTAGTTGCAACTTCTGGTATTAAACCAAACCCACTTTTTCTCTCACTGGAGTCTCATTTCCCCAGCCTTGTTGCTCTGGACTTTGCAACCCTTGAATATGGAGCAGGTCCCGAGGAGGCCACGGAGATGATCCAAGGGCTGGAACCCCTCTGCTGGGAGGCCAGGCTGGGAGAGCTGGGGGGGTTCAGCCTGGAGCAGAGAAGGCTCCGCGCAGACCTTCTGGGGGCCTTGCAGGGCTTCAAGGGGCCTGGCAGAAAGATGGGGACAGACTTTGGAGCAGGGCCTGTGGGGACACGACAAGGGGGATGGGTTGGAACTGCCAGAGGGAGATTGAGAGTGGAGAGAAGGGAGAACTTGTTGGTGCTGAGGGGGGGGAGAGCCTGGCCCAGGTTGCCCCGAGAGGTGGTGGCTGCCCCATCCCTGTCCCCATTGCAGGGGAGGTTGTTGGGGGCTCTGAGCACCCTGCTCTGGTTGCAGATGGCCCTGCTCCCTGCAGGGGGGTTGCGCTACTAGATGGCCTCTAAAGGTCCTTTCCAACCAGTTCTATGATTCTAAGGTCAGGGAAAAATTAAGGCCACACTGACAAGAAGCGGAGGTTAATGCTTGGGGAGCTGTGGTGGTGCCTTGTCCATGGCTGCGCCACCACATTCTCTCTGTCTCTGCTCCTTCCACAAGAACATTGTCATGGAATGTCCCTCCACACCATCCCTGCACTGCCAAAGGGAAAAAAGAATTTAATTGTGAATAACAGCAACAAAAAAACCCTTTGTTGGTGCTCAGGATTGCTCCAGAGAGGGTCATAAACTCCCCCAGCGCTCCCCCTGGAGCTTCAGCTGGTTTCAGCCTCTCCAATTTTCTTTTTGATGAGGTTCCAGCTGTTGCTTGTAACCTTAACGAGGAGTTCTGGGGGAAGAGGAGGAGCTATATGAAGACGGGTGGTGGTGCCTCATTAACTGACCTGCTCTCAAACTAGTCCTCACTGCCCAGCGTGGGGTTTGTGTAGAGCCCAAGCTCCTGCTCCAGTGAACCTCCAGCTGGTGGGATTTCCCTGGGTGTAACCACGATGAAGACACGCAGGTCCTAAAAATGATATTCAGAGGGTAAGTCCTAAAACAAACCTGGGAAATCCATAGCGGGAGGAGGCGGTGGCGGCGGCTTTTTCTTCTAGCTCGGGAGGGTCTGAGGCCTACAGAGATCTCCTGGGGCCATCTATTAATTACGCCGGCTTTTAATTACCTGTCACTGCTACGTTCCCTGACCTTGAGCAAGTCATTTACTCGCCGCGTGTGTATCTAGCTGTAAAACACTTGTGAATTATTCAAAGTCTACATATTGCTTGGAGATCCCCAAATGAAACCCGCGATGGCCGCAATTAGCGAGTCGGAGAACACGGCGCGTCCTGGCGTCAGCCCCGATCTCTGCAGACCCTTTGCTGGTCCTAAATGTACCGTGGAGACCAGGAGGGAGATCTTGGAAATAGGAAAGATTGTTGAATAACCTTGTGTTTGGGTCTTTTTTCTTGGTTTTTCTTGACGAGATGAAGGTTGGTGACTTCTCTTGGGTCAATTCAGCGTATCTTGATGTTTTTGTGGAGGTAAAGATCCAGTCTCAGCAGCTGGTTTTTCATCTAACCACAAATTCTGTCTCTTCTCCTACGCACGTGTGAAAGAGATTGTTGGATAACCTTGTATTTGGGGTTTTGTCTTGGTTTTTCTTGTTGAGATGAAAGTTGGTGGCTTCTCTCAGGTTATCTTGATGTTTTTGTGGAGATAAAGATCCAGTCTCACCGGCTGTTTTTTTTTTTCATCTAACCGCAAGTTCTGCCTCTTGCACAGATGCATAGAAGGAAAGATTGTTGAATAACCTTGTATTTTGGTTTTTTTCTTGGTTTTTCTTGTTGAGATGAAAGTTGGTGGCTTCTCTCAGGTTATCTTGATGTTTTTGTGGAGATAAAGATCCAGTCTCACCAGCTATTTTTCCAGCTAACCACAAGTCCTGTCTCTTTCACACGTGCGTAGGAGAAAAGATTATTGGATAATTTTCTATTTTTGTGGGTTTTTTTCTTGATGAGATGAAGCTTGGTGGCTTCTCTTGGGTCATCTCAGAGTATCTTGATGTTTTTATGGAGGCAAAGGCTCCGTGATGGATGCATTCATGATATGTGGGGGTTGGCAGATACAACGTTAATGCATCTAACGAGTAAAGGTTGACCCGATAGACGATTCCGAATCGTTCTTTTGCTCCCAGGGCAGATGGTGTGTGGTCAATAGTTGTTGTTTCTGCTCAAAGTCATAAAAGCAGCAATAAAATAAAATCTTTAGGTAGTTCTAAATTGACAAATATGAGTGACCTTAGTTTTCTGTTCCAAGGGTGTCCATTACCGGGGCGTTATGTGAAAGGGACGTTGAGTAATGTCCTTCTGTGGTCTCCAGCCAGGAGCTGGACCAACATCTTAACCCATTCCAAGGGGCAAGGGTTGGTTTATTTCATCTTTATGGTGGGTTTGACTTGGTGGTCATACATGAAATGATAGTTTAATGGGGAGAAATTCTCTCTGCACGCTTAACTTCTCTAACTGGTGATGGGGAAGTGTTTGTATTTCACAAGTCCTCCAGAATATCGTGGTTAAAATACAGTTTGTCTGAAGGACTCATGCTCCTGATTTGCTTTTAAACTCCCAAATTTGCAGTAATATATGAGGCCAATGGGATGAGGTTCAACACAGCCAAGTGTAGGGTTGTGCCTTTGGGTCACCCCATCCCCTTGCAAAGCTCCAGGCTGGGGCAGAGCAGTTGGAAAGTTCCCGGTGGGAAAGGACCTGAGGGGGATTGGTCAAGAGGGCCTGGAAATGAGCCAGCGAGTGCCCAGGAGGGCAAGAAGCCCCCAGCATCTGGCTTGGGGCAGCAGGAGCAGGGCAGGGAGCGTCCCCCTGCCCTGGGCACTGGGGAGGCCGCCCCTGGAATCCTGGGCTCAGCTTTGGGCCCCTCCCTCCCAGCAGGAGCTGGAGGGGCTGGAGCGTGGCCAGAGAAGGGCAACGGAGCTGGGCAAGGGGCTAGAGCAGGAGGCTGGGGAGGAGCGGCTGAGGGACCTGGGGGTGTTGAGCCTGGAGCAAAGGAGGCTCAGGGGAGACCTTCTGGCTCTGCACAACTCCCTCAAGTTCATTCAGGAACTTGGAGCCAGGGGGGGTCGGGCTCTGCTCCCAAAGAATAAGAGAAAACGGCCTCAAGTTGCCCCAGGGGAGGTTTAGGTTGGAGCTGAGGACAAATTTCTTCCTGGAGAGAGTTGTCTTATGCTGTCCCAGGCTGCCCAAGGAAGTGGTGAAACTTTGAAGAGAAAGACCTTACAACTTCGCCCTCCAGTGATCTGCTTTTAATACTTCTTAACTTAGTAATTCTTCTTTTCTTTTTTTTTCTGTGAGGATGAACACAGAGAACTGCT
Source organism: Todus mexicanus (assembly GCA_013389965.1). Taxonomy (NCBI): domain Eukaryota; kingdom Metazoa; phylum Chordata; class Aves; order Coraciiformes; family Todidae; genus Todus; species Todus mexicanus. The sequence goes on along the minus strand of WEIS01088984.1, from coordinate 6,662 downwards.
GCATCTGCTCCTCCATGCTGAGCTTGGATGGAGCCAGATGGAGCTTCCAGCAATTTCCCCGGGTCATTATTGACCTTGCTGAACTTAATAGGACCTGGCTACCAGGAGGACAATAAAGTGGGGGTTGTTATTAGCCACCTGGCTCCCCAAAACCCCAAGAGGGTTGGGGGTTTTTGTGATGAAACACGGGTTATGCCCTTGGCAAGTTCTTGCAACATAATTTGGAGGCAAAAGGCAAATGACACCAGGAGGCAACGTCTACGAAGAAGGAATATTTTGCGATAGAAGTTGCTTACGTAATTCCTGACGCGCCAATGAAATATTTGGTGATGTGAATGACTAAGTACTTTTCTCTTACCAATTTCTTTGTATTGGGAAAGGTCCCTTTTTGTTTCAGTGGAGTAGTGGAGTCCCCACAATCCCCGGAGGGGTTTGAAAGTCATGGAGATGTGGTGCTGAGGGACGTGGGGTAGTGGTGAACTTGTCAGCGCTGGTTGGACTCGATGGTCTTAAAAGTCTTTTCCAACCAAACTGATTCTGTGGTTCTAAAGCTCACCTGAGAAAACACGAAGTGGGAAAGAAGTGCTGATGTTTTCTTCCCTCTCTGGTTGATCATCAGCTGTCTGAGCTTCTTCTCCTCAGTCTCTGCTCCACTCCCAGTATTTTATCATGCAGCTACGTTTGAAACCACGGGCAACCTTGGAAGTTGAAAGGCTGCTCCAGGTTCCTTTGAGGGGCAAGGATCCCTTTTGGGTTACCTCCAGAGCTGGAGATTCAACCTGATTAAAATCCCCCTTGAATATCTTGAGTCCCAAGCGGGACCCGTGTCTTCAGTGAGGTGGCTTTGACTACAAAAGCCTCGCTCGAGCCGCTGGAGTTCTCAGCGGCTTCTCTTAATGCCCGTGGGATCTACGCTGAAGGCTCGTTTGGTTTTTGGGCGGCTCAGTTTTTTGTCTCTTGGGAGCCGCGATCTTCTGCTGTCGTGCCACGAACTCACCTTCATGTTGGGAGCTTAAGAAGCATAAAAATCATGGAAATCATTAAATCCGACAAGGAACACCTCGATTGGGGTGAAGAAGGAGGGTTTGTGTGGAAGAACAGCTTCATTTTCATTCAAGGCTGGTCTGAGGGTAGATCTATTGAGATCATATTGTCTTCCTGCCTGTCGGGTACGGAGTTTAGAGCAAGAAAAGGATGCAAAATGATAGTAATTTTCATCTCCTGTTTTTTTAGAGGGAATATTAGTGAGGTTTTAGAGGTTTTACGCCTCGTACTTTTCCCTAAGAGTCGTGCCTTGTGGCATCATTCATAGTTGCGTCCTGAACTTCTCGCAATAATAACACACATATACAAGGTAAGAGGGGTAAATACGCGTGAAAATATCTACACGTTTAAAAATAGGTGTAAAAGTTTCCCGTACGTTTAAAAATAGGTGTAAAAGTTCCCCTACGTTTACAAGCACCCGTAGAGGGTTCCCCTACGTTTACAAGCACCCGTAGACGGTTCCCCTACGTTTACAAGCAGGAGTGAAAATTTTTACAACGAATTTCTATGCATTTACAAATACGCATAAAAGCTTCTATATGTTTAAAAATATATTTAAAAAAAATAAATAAATCATATAAGAATCCATTTATATCAATTTTTTGACCTGGAGGAGCTCCGTTGGCTCTGAGCAAGATCATGCCGGCTCCGCTTAAGCAGACACAACCTGGCACATAATTTCTCGACGGAAATTGATTTTAAATTCACGGTTCAGCAGCGAAAAGTACAAGGGATTTTCTTTTATTTTTTTTTCCCCTCAGGGATTTAAATCTCTGAGATGACAAAGCCACCCTTGAAGTAGGCGCCGTTGGAAGTCTTCCCGTTGGGCAGGTCGACAGGGTTGGGCGCTCGCTGACAGCACTTATCTTTCGTGGGTCAGTCGAAACACGTTCCTTATTCCAAGACGCCACGAGAAGTCGCTTTGCGTTAGGGAAGGCTGACGCCTCACCGAGGGAAAATTGTTCCCTCTTGTCGAAGGATCAGCCGGCGTCTCGCAGAAGATATTTCTAGGAATTTGGAGGTCACCGCAATGCACAGCTCTCGAAACTGGCTGTTCTCGCTTGTGAGCATTCAATTAGTCTGTGATTCTCTGCTCCAGGCTCATTGCAACCCATCTTTGGCATTTTGGGGAATAAACATGGCCTGCTGTGGTCCTTAAAGGAATAAAAATGTTATTTCGAGACCTCGGAACCAAACCTACACCTGCTTTTAGTGGCTTTGTGGAATTCTTACATAGCCTGGTGAGACCAGGCAGAATGACAACAAACAGGAGAGGACTCGGAGCATGTTCTTCCTCTGAGGAACGTTTAGCAAGTGAAGGTCAGGGCTTATGTTTACGGGAGCGTACACATGGAGTTTGGGTCTGGAGTTGCGCCCTTTGGCTTTTCAGTTTCACTATTTGGGCCTTGGATTTTGGGGCATTTGGGCTTTGGAGTTTGGGGCATTTGGGCTTTGGAGGTTGGGGCTTTTGGGCCTTTGGAGGTTGGGGCCTTTGGGCCTTTGGAGGTTGGGGCCTTTGGGCCTTTGGAGGTTGGGGCCTTTGGGCCTTTGGAGGTTGGGGCCTTTGGGCCTTTGGAGGTTGGGGCCTTGGGGCCTGTGGAGGTTGGGGCCTTTGGGCCTTTGGAGGTTGGGGCCTTTGGGGCCTTTGGAGGTTGGGGCCTTTGGGGCCTTTGGAGGTTGGGGCCTTGGGGCCTTGAGTCGTCGCATTTGGGTTTCAAGGCAAATTCGGTTTTTGAATGCAATTTTCAAGTTAAACTTAATTTTCAACTGAAATTTAATCCGACCTCCAGCTTGTTGTGTTCTGAATTCCCAAGTCTGCGATACCACAGCCTGATTTGTTGTCTGTTGGGTGACGACCTCGTTGGCCGAACACCACGTGCATTTATTACAAAGACCTTGATTATTTTTTTTTTGGCATGCTTTATCCAGAACTAAGAAGTCCTAAATTGCTCCTATTTTTGTCATTTTATTTTAATTTACACAGTTCACACAAGTAAAAATCCTCCTAAGTCCAGAGGGTTGCACGTTGGGGTCTGTCCTCATCCTTTATCCAAAGATATTTGGTGAGAACTTTGACAGGAATGCTCCTAAACCTAAAATCTCCTGGACATCTTTTCTAGATCTTCATTTCTGGGGTTGTCCTCTCTTTTTTGGGTACAATATATGATATGAAATATCCTCCTTCTGCATTTTGAAAGGACTGGGTTGACATGAAATAATGAAAACGAGCGTTTAGGCAATTTTCATCCTGCTGTTGAATGAGCATAACCTTTGAGCTGTTACTTGAAATTATTTGCAAGATTTTCCTTGATGAGAATTTTAAATCCCATTACATTTGATTATTATTCAGGAGAATTTTATTTAAAAATTTGAAAAGCATTGGGTGCATCCACATAGGAAAGGTATCAACGAGTCTATTAAAATTACTAAATACATTTATTTTCTATAAAAAATAACACCAAGACATGAGCATCCTGACCATAAACCCTAAAAAAATAGAAAGAATTGAGCTTTCTAGCAGAGAAAACTGAATTTCTCAAAAAATTTCAATAGGAAAAGGGAGGGAAATGGGAGGGAGGAAAGCAACAGTTCCAGGAGAGGGAATGAAAAGCCACAGGCGAGCGAGGGGTCGGGGGCCGTAAAGAATAATTGGTGGGAATCTGTGAATTCCGAGTCTATAGATTAATTACAGGCTTCTGGTGACATCACAATAAGCGGCGCTAATGAAGATGGAGCGGTGTATGATTTTGTCGGCGCGCTGAAAAATTAGATGGCTTCTAAACTACACGGATACTGGTGGGGTTATGTGAGCTTGAATAAATTATAGGAGGACTCGAGTGTCAAAAAAAAAAGCGTAAAAAATTAACATATGAATGCGATTCCGGCTTAATTTTTTTTTCCTACCCAAAGAGCTCTTTTTTTTTTTCCCCGAGCCATGATATCGATGCTGATTCTTCAGAACCCAGCCCCTAAATTGTCTCTTTTTGTGGATTTCTAGTGTCAGCGATACGATTTTATTAAAAAACCTTCTCCATCAGCATCCCAGTTACCGATTTTTCCCTTGTGAGTGATGGTTTGTTTGAACAGATCGCTTCCAAAATCGCGGCGTGTGATCTGGAGACCCTGATTTCATGTCCAAGCAAGAGCCCAGCTTGGAACGTTGCTGACCCAAACCCAGCTGGGCTTTCTTCGATGGGCAATTAGGCAACCGAGTTGACGAGGACACCTCATGGCTTTTTATTTGCACGCGTTTAATCGGAGCTGAAGTGGAGCAGGAGCTTCTGGGTCTCGTAAATTATTAACTAACATGATAAACAAGAGACTAAGCTGGAAGAGGAACAGAGGAGATGGGGCACGGCAGCGGTGCTGGAGGGGCCCAGGGTAGATGCTTCACTAAGCAGGTAACGGCTCCAAAATTGTTTCAGCCGAGGAAATGCTGACATCGAAACGTCGCCGTCTTACTTTGATCTGCTTGGGTTTCTGCTTTATACACAGTTTCTCAAGAAAATGAGATTAGTTGCTCCAAAATCTTTCTCCGTCATCGCGCGTCAGGTCGGGGAACGCTCGGGATTCGTTGGGGCAACATCTGATTGTTGCTCAGAGAAGGTGGTGGAGGCCTCATCCCTGGAGATACTCAAGGTGAGGCTTGAGGAGGCTCTGAGCAACCTGCTCTAGTTGCAGATGGCCCTGCTCCCTGCAGGGAGGTTGGACTAGGTGACCTCTAGAGGTCCCTTCCAACCCAAACCAGTCTATGACTGAGGAGGTGACGATGGCCAAGACTCTTTGTTTCCTACCAAAGCTGGAAACTCTTTTGTCAAGAGTTTTGTGGTCAAGATGATGAAGCATAGACCCTGAAGACCATTATTGTCTCTGTCCTTCTAGCGTAGTATTCCCACCAAACGTGGGTTTGGTTGCTTAGAGCATGAATTCATACCTTGGACCTCGTTTTCCTGCCTCCCTGATGAGATTTTATGGCCTGGTACGCAGAAAACCCACATTAATATATTGAATATTGTCTAACAGAGTGTCCTGAATCATACCTAAGTGGGCAAGAAAAATTCGGGTGGTCTTTTTGCCCTTTTACTGGTAGCACCTCTTGGTGTCCATCCCCTACCATCTGTAGATCACGAAGGTATTGGAGAAATAGCGGGGAAAAAAAACCACCCCACTGGGAAATTACTCATTTTATTTACAGAGAAAACTTGAAAAACTAGAAAGCATGAAGCCACAGTGAGTACGAAGCTTGAAATTAAATCCTAAATTGCTTTTTTTGGCAAGCAGGGACCTCCTGGAGCCAAGGGAAGCTGCAGAGCAACGGAATTTGGTCGGGGAATTCTGAATTTTTGGGAGCTTTAATCCTGGCAAACTTGGGGCTTGAGTTAGGGATGCAAGGGCAACCTTGGTTCAAATATTTCTTAGGTTCAGCTTCAACGTTCCTTGGGTTGGTTTCCGACGTTCCTTGGGTTGGTTTCCGCCGTTCCTTGGGTTGGTTTCCGACATTTCATATCTCCCATGCAATTTAATTTGGAAGTGGGTTGAGGTTGGGGTTTTCTTTAATATTATGGCTTTATAAATATTCAAATGAGCCATCGGGACCGATGGCTGAAGAAATACAATTGGATTTTCTGTCTGAAACGATAAGTCGCGGATGATACTTCGAAAGGAATCTCTCGTGGCCTCCTGGCAACTGTGGATATGCAAATTGGAGACCGTCGTTCTCCTACAACAACCCCCAAAATGATGGTGGGCGGACGAGTTCTTGAGTGTGTTTTTTCAGTACGATGCCTCTACTCTAAATGCTTCTAATTTTGTGCCCTTTCTCCTTGGGCTTGGCTTGTGCCTTCGCGTCCATGAGTTGACTTGTAGGACCTTGCAGTTGGCATCTGATGCTTTGAGCTGCTGGAGGCTTTATCCCCACCGTGTACTCGGCGAGCGAGAATTCGACGTGTATTTTCTCCTCCATAAATCCCACCTGTCTTCTAAATGGAGGTTTTAATTCTCCCGTTGAGGGGAAAAAAACCCAAGTTAACATCGCCGGTTGAAGTGTCTTTTCTAGACTAAACACTTGGTATTTAATTTTTAATAAGCTCCAGGTTCAAGAGAATAATTTGAATTACAGATCTGTGTTCTTCAGGCTTCTTGAAATGATTTCCTTGCTCAGCTTTAATTTATACCCACTCATTGCCACTTCTTCACGTGTTGGTTTGTTGTTTGGTTTTTTTTTCTCCTGCAGTTCCACCGTGGTTTTTAATTCGCCCGGCCAATCTTTACGCCTACGAGAGTATGGATATTGAGTTCGAATGCGCCGTGGCTGGGAAGCCTCTTCCGACGGTGGAGTGGATCAAGAACGGAGAAGTCGTCATTCCCAGCGACTATTTTCAGATAGTGGTAATTGTCTGGGCTTTTATTTATTGCAGTTGCTCTTTCTTTTTGATCGTTTCTTCTAAAACAAACTATATTCTGGTATTTGATCCAATCGTTGCCTTCATAAGCAGGTTGGTCATGGATGAAAGTTTTGTTTTCTGGTTTCCACGCGCGTTGCGTTGAGATGTTTTAGGTGAAAGATGTTCATGTTGCCTCCCAGTTTGGAATTATATAGAATTATAGACTGGTTTGGG
>WEIS01088981.1:1092-45351 GCA_013389965.1 Todus mexicanus | reverse complement strand
CAACAAAAATTCCCCCCCCCTCTTCCATGGCAGCTCTAACAAAACCCCGCTGCAACAAACACCGTGTCTGGGAGAATAAATTAATCCCTCTTTAAACAGCCTGAGTCAGGGGCCGGGTGACGAGGGAGCTTGTTTTCTTTTAAAATAGGACGCGAGCGGCCGGATTTCTGTAAAAACTGGCAAAATGCTGCCGGGAATCGGCAGGGATGGGGATGGCGAGAGGGCAACCCCTCCTCTGGCCAAGCCAGGCACGATTTTACCCCCCTTCTGCCTGCCCGAGGCTGACTTAAAAACCCCGCTGTTTATGTAATTCCCAAGAAAATCCAGTGTGCGAAACAAAAAAAAATTGAGGGGGGTGAAAAAAAAAAAGCCCAACAAAAACCAACGCAGCCAATCCTACCCCGGCTTTTGTGAGCCGAGCCCTTTTACGCCGGGTTGTTTTCTGATGCCTCCTGCTCTTTTCGAGCTTGCAAACATCAAACGTGGAAATGCAGCAGTGGCAGCAGCACATTATAAATAAATAAATAAATAAAGCAAGCCCCGCACATCACCTTTCTCAAGGTAAAATAATCCTCTTTGCACGCTCCCGGAGGCGGCCGCTCGCTTACTCACTGTCCTCGTCGGAATTAAACCCGAGCCCGAACCCGTGACACGAGTTTGAAAACCTGAGTTGAATGAATAAATCGGCCAAGAGCGAGCGAGCACCATTCCTCCGGAGAGGAAAAACCATTCCCTTGCAAGTACCGAGGGATGAGTCACTCGCTCGGGTGTTCTGCCTCCGAAAACACGCCGGGAATGTTCCGAGGAGCCGGTACCGGGCGCTGCCCGATGGGTTTTCCACCTTTTTGGGTTGTTTTTTTGGTTTTTTAAAATTTTTTTCATGATGATGCCATCGAGTTTGGCTGAGGTCTTGTGAATTATTCCTCACTCGAGTGGGCAGTTGTGATTCGCACGTAGGAAACTTGGCGCTAAGAAGTTAATCTCCTTAGTTTAGGGCCATCTCCCTCCGGGTCGGGGCTGGTCGGTCGCCTCGCTGCCTCCCAGCCGCGGGTTCTCGAGGGGCAGTTCTTGGCGCTGCCGCAGCCTCTGTCGCGAACGCCAAGGAGCGCTCGGAGGGACGTGGCCGGCTTCGTGCTGCTCGCCTGGGGTTTTTTTTTTTTTTCTTTGGAGGGTGCCGTGTTTGGGAATAGCGATGTCACGCTTTGATTTAGGAGCGAGGCTTTGCTGCTTTTAATTAAGGAGTCAGCAGTTCACTTCCCCGGCGCACTGAGCTCTGCGTGGCTTGGAAGCGTCTTCGCAGAACCGTGACGTGGAAATTTTCCTCGGATTTTTGTTGGGTTTTTTTTAGCGTGTCCCCCCAGTAATAAAACTTCAAGGCCTCCTAATACACTCTGAGTGGTGTTTTCTCGAGTCGTTTTGTTCAACCCACCGATTCGGGGCGCGAGCATCCTCACAGCCCCGGCAGAAAGCCCTGTTGGGGGTACCCCTGAAGCCACTGGACTTTTTCTTCTTCCCATCCCCTCCCGTCAGCCGAGACCCGACCGAGTAATTAAAACTTAGTGACAAAAAAGTGGCTTTTAAAGCCCCCGCTCCCCAGTATCCGCGAGTGACTGAACAGACTCGCTCATTGTGGCGGGGGGAGCTTTCCCCGGCGCGCGTCTCGGCCGCGGCAGGGTTTCTGCGGGGCGCTGGAAGGCGCGGTGCGGAAAGCTGCGGTTTTTAGCGCGGTGTTCCTGGCGGAGGTGGCGACGTCTCGGTTTTTTAGCCTGGCTGGCGGGGGGGATCCGCGGCTGTCGGTCGCTCCCTCCAAATAAAGTTGTCGGGTTGCGTTTAGGTGGCGTCTTGAGGAGTTTCGCCTCTTGGTTTGTTTTTTTTTTTAAAGGAGCGATCGCGGCACTGAATAAGCGGCTCTTGTTTGGATCTTCTCAGTCCCTGAAACGCGGGTTTCGAAAACCGCTTTTAGCGTCTGCTGGGAAAGCGAAAGTTGTATCTGTTAATTCGAGGAGGACTCATCCATCAGACGGGAGCGTTCAAGATATGACTCATGCTAATTTGTTGCTCGCACATTAAGGCTGGAGCGCAGAAATATTTTAGCCTCTGGCATTGGAAGTTCGCAGTGCTGCATCCTAGCACTCCGGGTCACGAATTACAGGGTGGTTTTTGTTGGTTTTGTTTGCTGCCCCCCCCCAGGAAAGCAGAAATTAGCGATAGGATGAGGGTGTTTTGCACGCGAGCCTGTCCCAGGCGATCAAAATATCGCAAAAATGTTGACTTGGCGTTAACGCCGGGCCAAGTCAAGCCGAGGTTTGCGCTTGAATAAAACCGGCTTGCGGGAGGCGTGCAGCAGGTGCTGCTTCCCCTCTCGAACGGAGAGTTTAAAAAAGAAAATACTGCCCGGTCCTTCTTTCGAAGGCTTTAAGGCGGGCGGCCCTCGGAAACTGCGGAGCGCGGCTCATTGCGGAGAGGGGCTGCTGGGGAGGCCGCGCTGCTAATAACACCGGCTATCTGCGAAGAGAGATAAGCAGCCTTATATAAGCAGCGGCTCCGTAGCCTGGAGCCTTATGAATATACATTGTTTTATGGGCACCGTCGCTGGCGGTTCCATAGGAATAAGTGCATCATTACCTTGAAGTGCTGACGACTCTTTCAGGCTTAAAAATATCCATAAACTGCGTAAGTTTGAACCTTGTCCAAAGGATTTGGGCTCTCTATTATCCGATCTGCTAGCTCTGCCTTTGAAACTGTATCTCTGCAGCTATCCTTAGGTGCTCTTAAGTGTCTTCTGGTGCAGTTTGAAAACATTGTTTGGCGCTTATTTAAAGCTGGCTGGAAAACGTTCCGGAGTTTCTTTGGGGTTTTTTAATTAAAATTGTGTTGAAGGACGCGACTTGCTTAACGCTGTGCTGCCAGCCTGCGTGGCACATCCTCGGTGCTTTTTAGGCAAGGTAGGTGTCGCCGTGGCTTTTGAGAAACACGGAGCATAAATGGGTGAAAATGCACGGGAGTCACCAAAGTCGGGCAGGAGTTTGCTGGAGCTGAGGGCCTGCCCTGCCGAGCAGCGTGGCCTCCAGGAGAGCTCTGCCTGGCTCCTCAGCAGCGCTTGTGCTGCTGGTGCCATTGGCGGCCGGGCAAAGCGGGGCGATGCTCAGCCCACCTGTTGCATCCCAAGTGTCGGCACGGAGGGGACGCAGAGCGCGGATCAAACCGGACGGGCTGGTTTGGCTCCTCGCGGTCCCTGCAAACCTGTTCTCCTGTTATCGTCCCGAATCCGGGATTTCTCCCGTGAAGCGTTTTCCTGCCCCGTAGGCTTTGCGGTGTGAGGGAGCGCGTCTTCCTCCCCGTGTGGGTTCGCGTTTGTAGCCACCGGGCGCTTTTATCCTTGTGCTGCTGCAAAAGGAGGTGCTGAAGGGGTGCAAGGCTGGATTGGTGGCAGGGCAGGCGGGAGCCCCCCTGCAGCCAAGAGAGAGTCCTGTCGAGGTGGCTGCAGTTGCTGCTGTGATGGGGAGAGACAAAGCAGCCGGAGCTTTGGGTGAGACCAAGAAAAAGTCCCGAAGTGCCCTTCTAGAAACACTGGCTTCTCAGGAGGACGCGATGAGACGGATCCGTGTAGGGAGAGCGTTTGCCTGAGCGCGCTTCGCACGCTGCCTGTCCTCAGCCGGCGTAAAAATAAACAGGTTGGGGGGCGTTGAGCCAGCGTGGCATCTTGCTCTGCTCTCGCAGCCTCCAGGCTGGCAGCTTGTGAAGGTGGAAGGGCTGCAGCGCTCATCTTGGGGGATCACTAGTTGCCCCAAACTCAGCTTCAGACCCATCCCGCTGCGTTAATAACGAGGCCGATTCGAAACCGCTGTGATGAGGCCTCAGCGCATCTTGAATACGGACGCGCTTAAACTGGCTTAAGGTGCCGGAGTGATTTATTCTAATGCTCCATTAGGCTGAATTGGTCTGTGTGGTTTGTGAGCCACTATCGGGATTGTATCTGGCAGGGGTTTGTCCTGCTCTGCCTGGATGAGGTTTAAGAGCGGTGTTTGCTGCCCTAGAATAACCAGCACCCGGTGCAAGCGTGGTGTGGAGCAGCACAGGCTGCCTGCGGCTCAGCTGAGCTGGGCGTGTTTGGCGGGGTGCCCCCCTCCCTCTCTTCCCTTCAGCTTCTCCCACGGACTCTGCAGGTCAGGGTCAGTTGATACGAGCTGTTCTGAAGCGGCTTTCAGGGCTTTTTGCACCCCCTCACCCTCCAGCTGTGCTCTCGAGCATCTCTAGATGTCTGCCAGTGCGTATCGATTAGCTTCTCTTCCTCTCACGAAGTAGCTGCTGATGAGGAGAGAAAGAACATGTTGCTATTCTTACTGTTTCACCCGACGCAAAGAGCAGAGCGGTCGGCGCGTAAATGCGGCGGGAGCCTGCTCCCTGTCGAAACGCAGCTCTTGGCAGCTCTCGATTCCAGTTGCTTTGCTTCCGGTGCTGACACGGCGGTATGAACACCTTGTTTAAATAAGACACCTTATCGCATCCTGGCGCTCCGTGGCTGCAGCTGAACTCGCGCCGTGCGCTAGGCTGGGTTTAGAGGTGGGGCGTTGCTCTGCAGCTCCCGGGCAGGACGTTCGTACGCTCCAAAGATAGTCCCAAGGTGGCACCTGATACGATCGTTAGCAAAACAAGTTATCTGTTATGTAAAGATCAAACGCCCTGGCAGCGTAAGATCTGACAAGCGCCTCGTTGTTTTCCCTAAGAAGTGTTGCCCTCTGGAAACTTAATAATTGCCGGGTCGTTGTGATGCGCCGCCTTCCTACGCTCGCCACAGAAGCCGCGCGGCGAGCGCGTTGGAAGCGCGAGCGCCTTGCCCTGCGCGGAGCCAGAGTTACGTAACCTTTGCCAGTTGTTGCTTCAGTGGCTTTCGGGCTCCAATGCGCTTTCCTGTAGTTTGTAACTGCACTCGCCGCGTCGCAGCGAGCACCCCTCCACGGAATTGAAGTGTGAATGTTTGGTTTTAGGCACACGAAGCCTCACATCACCAACAGCAGGCAGCACAGAACAGTTTGTTGCCTCTCCTGAGCTCTGCTGTTGAGCCACCCGATCAGAAGCCGATTCTGCCCTTACCAATAACGCAGAAACCTCAGCCTGCACCGGAAACGTTAAAGGATGCTATCGTTGGGATTAAAAAGGAAAAACCTAAAACCTCCTTTGTGTGCACTTACTGCAGCAAAGCTTTCAGGGACAGCTACCATTTGAGGCGTCACGAGTCCTGCCACACAGGGATAAAGTTAGTGTCACGGCCAAAGAAAACTCCCACCACAATGGTGCCCCTTATCTCCACCATCGCTGGTGACAACAGCCGAAGTTCACTGGTTTCGACTATCGCAGGCATCCTGTCCACAGTCACTACGTCTTCCTCTGCCACCAACCCCAGCAGTAGTGCCGGCGCAACGGCCATGGCGGTGACTCAGACGGTGAAGAAGCCCAGCAAGCCCGTTAAGAAGAACCACGCTTGTGAGATGTGCGGAAAGGCCTTCAGGGATGTCTACCACCTCAACCGGCACAAGCTGTCCCACTCCGATGAAAAACCCTTTGAATGTCCCATTTGCAATCAGCGCTTCAAGAGAAAGGATCGCATGACCTACCACGTGAGGTCTCACGAAGGTGGCATCACGAAACCGTACACCTGTGGTGTTTGTGGAAAAGGCTTCTCGAGGTACCATGTAGAAAATCCCAGGCGAGCTCAAGTATTGGCTTTTCATAACCAAGAAGGGTTAAGCTATCATAGCGAGGGGCTAGGAGAACCAGACATCTTAGAAGATTGGTGAGGGGATAAAGAGCCTTGTTTACCTCTAGGGCGTGGGTCTCGGTCTGAGCTGCAGTGGCAGCGGCCAAAAGTGGTCGCTCTTTGATGGGAGTGTTTTTGAAATGATTTCGCGACCTCGTCCAGGTCCCGTAGGACACGTCTCTGTGTCGCTGCTGGTGGCCGGGGAGCCCCTTTAGCAGGTCCATGACCCAGCGGGCTCGGATGGTCGCGTCTCGTAGCAGGGTCGAGGGGCAGTGACAGCGTTGCGGGGGAGCTCGCATTGCTGCTGCCTGTAGCTAGAGCTGTGCTGGCAACAGGAGCTTCAGCCTTTAGAGCTCTCCATCCGTCACCTTTACCCGAGGTCCGGCCACACGCAGCCTTCGCAGGCACGTGAGGAGAGCACGGTTCAGTTCTACGCTGCAGGCTGGGTCTCAGCGTAACTCCGTGTTACTCTGGCTGAAAGCCACCGCCTGGGGAGGGGGAACGCGTTCATTCCTGCCGTGCAGGGGGCTGTGGGCGGCCGCGGGTCCTCAGCGCAGCGCTCAGCACCGCTGGCCGAGGTGTCGTCGCTATGTGTTTGTAACAGTGTGCGTTTTCTTCTCTGTTCCTTTCTTTTCTGCAGGCCTGATCATTTAAGCTGTCACGTTAAACACGTTCACTCAACAGAGAGACCCTTCAAATGCCAAGTAAGGGCTGAAATGATTTCTTGAGGGCGATGCTTTACCTTGTCATTAGAATCTCAGGGGAATCACCTTTCCAGAGCTGTGTTTGCTCCTGGACTTTACCTTGAAAAGCAAGTTTAGGGATCAAGCCGTGTCCTCCACACGTACCAGCAGCGCCGTAGATCTGCTGCACATGTAGAGGCAGCTGGAAGGATTCTGTGGCTACTTTTTTTAGGCAGATGAGAGGCTTTTTACATTCTCGGAGTATAGCGTGGGTGCTCTGTTTTATGATATGCTTAACTTAGGAGTAGGATTATAACCGCGTCCTCAGCCCAGCGCAGATTCCTGGAGTCGTGTGTGCAGGGTGTTCCTCAGCATATTTAAACTAAATGTGTTTCCCAGTATATCCTTTTTAAATGGATGGGGATAATTGATTCTGGGTCCGTTATTTTGCTGGAAGGTGAAAGCCAGCTGTCCTAAGCTGGTGGCTGAGTATGAGACAGAGAACTCGGCTGCCCTTGAACAATTCTCTGTTTTGCTTGGAATACCCAGGCTTGTTCCAACCTGCGCTTTAGTGACTCATCATACGGAATAAAAGCCTTCTGTAAAAAGAATGGCGTTAGAAAAAGGTTTTGTTTCCTTGTTCTGATTCGGATGGGAACAGAAGTAATTGAGCAATTGAAGATATCAAGTTCGTATTTGTACAGTAATGTTGTATCGAAACCCAACTTGGCCTGCTCGAGGCTTTTTCTATAGGCTCCCTCTCACTTTGGGAGGCAACCTGCTATTTTAAGGAAGTCCAGGTGGTATAAAGGATGAATTTTGTCCTGTCTCAGAAGCCAAGTGCCGTTTTTCAGTCCCTGGTTAGCAGTTTGATTTTGGCTGCTCTGCAAACGCAGGTAAAAGTTAAGGTTGTCCCTAGACTTAGGGTATCGTTCGCACCTACAAGGTAAAAGGGGCTTAGAGTGGGCGTGTGACGGGTGCTGTCCTGATGCTGCCTGCGCTTCAAGTGTCCCTGTTGTCCTTCATCTAGACGTGCACTGCTGCCTTTGCCACCAAAGACAGACTGCGGACACACATGGTGCGCCATGAAGGAAAGGTATCGTGTAATATCTGTGGTAAACTTCTGAGTGCAGCATATATCACCAGCCACTTAAAGACACACGGGCAGAGCCAAAGTATCAACTGTAATACCTGTAAACAAGGCATCAATAAAAGTAGGTGAACGTTTTAAAAACATTTCTAATAACAAATGTGTTTTGCGAAGGGAATTGCCTTTGGTGACGTTGAAATGCAAAACTCCTCCGCCTGGGTGTTCTACACCTATTCAGAATAGATGTTTGATAACAGAATCTTCTTCGGGGCAAGAACTGGCAGGTGTGGGGTTGGTTTGCTGCTAGGCTGAGCTCTTACCACTTAGCAATGCCCTACAGCTTGGCAGAATAACCCGCCTGTCAAAGGAAAAGAGTCCCCAGGTTTTCTCCTAAGTGCAGTGCTGCTTCCTGAGCTGTACAGCCCCAAAAGTCCAGCAGATAACTCTGGAGATTTTAGAATATTTAAGAACTGCTAAGATCTGCCAAGTTTCGGGTTTTGAAGCCTCGTCTAAAGCTCATCAAAATTAGGAGAAGGATCGCTCTGCTCTCCCTGTGCTTCGGCCCTGGGACTCCATGATTCCTCCCTCTGGCAGTAGCTGACAAGAAAAGGGTTTAGATTCAGCCCTGCTACGTTTTGAGCGTTAATGGCGTTTGACTGGTGGTGTGCAGGGGTTCAGATGAGATGCTTCTAATAGTTCTAGTCTTAAATTCCATGGAAGTACGAAAGCCTGAGCCTGGGAGTGCCTAGTGAGCCAACAAAGACTTGACTTTCAAATCTTCCTGAGTAAAATACCCGTAACTCCAGTTAACCCCCGTGGTTAGTGACCTAAAACAGATTTTCAGAGGAATCGTGAGGGAGAAGTAAGGACTGTCTTTGGAAACTTGGTCCTTCCAACCTTTTAAACAGGATTAATTTACAACGTCTTTTCGGTTTTCTGTTACTCCTGGGTAATTTGAAGGTACCAGGAACATCTAAAATGCCTGATGGTTGAACTTAATATGAAATTTGGCTGTGAAGTATTTTTCGGGGTGTAGAGTTACAGCGCTGGCTTTCCCGGCTGGCTCAGTGGTGCTCGGCCAGTTCACTGGAGGCACTCCCAGCAGTTGTTCGAGGTGGAAATGGGGAGCTGTAACGTGGCCAGAGGGGAGTAACGTGCTGCTTGTGAGGTAGACTGAAAATTTCAAGTCATGCTTGCAATAAAAAGTAAAAAGGCTTTTTTTGTTCTTTTTAACTGGGGTGAGGTTTATAAGAAGTGGGATCTGGTAACCAGCTTGAATTGTAGAGACTCAGGGTAGCCCTTGGTTTCATTCTTCCTGAAATGCAACCAGTCGGGAAGGAAAGTCATTTTTGGCAGTCCAAGCAGATGTTCTTGACTTGCATTTTGGTTTTTTAGCTCCTGGAAAAGTAGTTTTATAAAAGCACAGAATTAATTATGTGGTTTTAAGCACCTCTGTGATTTTTTTTTTGCACTTGGAATCCTGCGAGATTCCACCCGCTCTTTGTGGAAGAAACCTTTATGGGCTCAGCAGAAAGCAGAGTAACATTTCAAGGTGAATTTGTGTTCTTACTTAATTGGCGTAGCATGCATGAGTGAAGAGACCAGCAACCAGAAGCAGCAGCAACAGCAGCAGCAGCAGCAACAACAACAACAACAACAGCAGCAGCAACAGCAACAACAGCAACAACAACAGCAGCAGCAGCAACAGCAGCAGCAGCAGCAGCACGTAACGAGTTGGCCTGGAAAGCAGGTAGAGACCCTGAGATTGTGGGAAGAGGCCGTCAAAGCGAGGAAGAAAGGTAAACCAAACCAGTCCGCCCGGGTTGGTTTTGCAGGATACCGGAGGTTACAGTTCTGCAGGGAGGTTGAGGTGTCAGGAAAGGACGCGTTGCATGAGAATGTCACTCTCGATGTTAGAAGTAGTAGCTCAGCGCTAGCAGGAGGGTAACGTGACCAAAACCAGGCTGCTGTAAACGAGCTCCTTGTTGCTTGCTCCCCTTTGGTCTCTGCGCTTGCCGGCCATCGTAACGGGGCGTGTGTGTCCGCTCCAAGGCAGGAGTGTGCTTTTTGTCTTGCACGTGGCTTGTAGCAGTGTTTTACCAGTTGCTTTGTGCATGTGTCTGTGTATACACACAAGTCACCCTTGTCGGCTCGCATGCCGCTGCTTTCTGTGGCCCCTTCATCTTTCCTCGTCCAGTTTATCCCCTTCTCTTTGTCATCAAGTGACCGTCTTTGTGTAAAGTCTCCTAGAACTCGTAGAACTTACTCTTGTATCTCTGTGTTGTTTTTTTGCATTCCCGAGTGAACTAACGAGCGCTCCTGTCTCATCACCGCTAGCTCACAGCTTCCACCCCCCTCTGCTGCCGGAACGGAAGGGGGATCGCGTCCTTCTGTTGCTCAGTGTAGAGAGCAGATCGCTTCCGCTCGCTGTCCGTAGGAGCAGAGTAGCTTGAGGGCTCCCCTCACCGCTAGATTATTCTTCCCACCACAGTTGGATTTCTAACACCTGTCACGTGGCTCTTGTGGATTAAGTGTTTCAGAGGAAATTCTCCCTTACTCTTTTTCACCAGCTGGTTTTAGCAATAAATGGTTTGGACTCACCTTTTTCTTTCTTTTTTTTTCCCCCCCCTTTTTTCCTAAACTTCCTTTCAGTTCCCTCAATCCTTTTTCCTTTCCTAGGTGTTGTGTGTTAGATCTTTTCGCCTCGATTGTTATCAATAGTGATCAGACAGTGTAGAAACAGCTTATTGGCGTTAAAATGTAGTGAGAACGCAAACACTAAATATCCTCAGCCACTGCACAGATATCAAGCAAATGGGCGTCAGATTTAGGAAATCTCTGCGAAGTTTGTTTTCTGCTTGTTCCTCCCTGTGCCTTGTTTTCCTCTTCCCTTCCTTCCTGGCTGATTATTGAATGTGCTGGAACTTTGGCGGGTTCGGGCAGAGCGGTGGGCGAGGGAGGCGGGCAGGATGAAGCGTGGTCGGGTTGGTGGCATTAGCTGAAGGGAACTGGGGAAGGGGCACGTTGCTGTGCTGGGGAGGTGAAGCTAGACCAGTGCTACACCAGGGAGTACCATGCCCACGTGCTGTGCTTCCCATGCGGGTTCTCCTGTGCTGGTGCCACCCGTTGCGTTGGCTTCACAACACTATTTGGGCTGCTTTTTTCCAGTCTAATACGATTTGTTTCCGCAAATATTTATTTACTTATTTATTTTACTGTTCCCCTTCCCACCCCTCCTAGATACAGACTTCGAAGAACCAACAGTAACCGTTGAATGGGGCTAATGTTGCTTTCAAAGTTAGCGCTGTCTTGGTCCATTTGTATTGCCCGAGTGGCAGGAGTGGGTTCTTAGCTCCTGGCTTACCTCCTGAAATGTGGGTGTAGACTGAGCTTGGGGTCCTTACCCTACCAACGTGGACTAAGACACGACTTAGAAGTGCTGTAACGTTCAGCTAGAATGTGTTTCTGTCAGTTCTCTAGCAGTCGTCCCTCCCCTTTACCCGTGTCCACAGACCCCCTTCCCTTTTTGGAGCCCTGTGGTTGGGGTAGCCGGTGCTGAGCGGGGTGCCCAGGGAGCCCTCTGCAGTCTGGACCACCCCGCCCAGTGCCCAGCCCTGCCAGAACCCACCCGTGGGCAGCGGGACCGGGCACTGCCCTCCTGGCTCGTCCTTGTTCGGCGCTTCATTCCTGCTTACTGCAAAACAAAGTGAAAAAAACCCCAACGCAAGCCCAAAGCCCAGAAACCAGCCCAACGCGGTGTGCAGCTGTAGCTGGTGTGAGAGCTCAGGAGATAGAGGGGGCTGAGAGATGTGCTGGCGGGGCGGCCTTGAGAACTGCCGAGTGGAGGGACGGTGACGAGCCCAACGGTTTAGTAGCGATAGCTGAGAGTGAAATAAGCAGGTGAATATTGGAACGAGCTTTGCTTCTCAGTCCCTAATAACGCCTTTTTAAAACCTTCACAGAATGTCAGTTCACCTTTGAGAAGGCTATAGAGTACGTACCATTCGGTATGTACACTCTCTCCTCTATTTCTAACGTTCCTCTCAGGAGGGTTGCTTTGGTTGCTGGTTTTATGAATATCGAAACCCTCTTTGTAAAACAACCTCGCTTGACTTCTCAGGACAAAATAATAATGATAATAACAATAATAATAATACTATTGAACTGAAATGAACTGCATGAGAGTTTGTATTTCTTGTAGGCTGTAGAATGTTAACGGTTTTTAACTTACTAATAATTCCTAAAGACAACGATTCCGGAATTTGTACCTGTTCTTGTTTGGGTTTCGTTTTTGGTTTTCGGTTTCTGTTCTTGGTTTGTTTGTTCTTTTGAAATCTCCGTCCATGGTTTTTTACGTGTTAAAAACTTTCTGTCTTTTTATGTCTCATTTTTAGAAGCTGCTAACTTGTGCCAAACCTCCACTGCTGCTACTACGCCTGTGACTCTTACTACTCCATTCAATATAACGTCCTCTGTGGCTTCTGGGACTATCACAAACCCAGTCACAGTGGCAGCCGCAATGAGCATGAGAAGTCCAGTCAATGTCTCAAGTGCAGTTAATATATCCAGCCCGATGAACCTAGGGCATCCTGTAACTATAACCAGTCCGTTATCCATGACATCTCCATTAACGCTCACCACACCAGTCAATTTACCCACCCCAGTAACCGCTCCAGTGAACATAGCGCATCCCGTCACCATCACCTCGCCCATGAACCTCCCCACGCCCATGACGCTGGCGGGGCCCCTCAACATAGCCATGAGGCCGGTGGAGAGCATGCCTTTCCTGCCCCAGGCCTTGCCCACCTCTCCTCCCTGGTAAAGAACTTCTGAACAGTATTAAAAAGGATGGAAGCGGAATCCTTACCAGCAGTTCTTTTGTGGGTTTTCTTTGGTTGGGATTTCTTTTTTTTGCTTTTGTTCTGGGTTTTCGTTTCGTTTTGTTTCTTTTGTTTGTTTCTTTCTTTTTGTTTGTCCCTTTTTTTCCTTTTTTCCTTTTTTTTTTTCCCCCTTTTTTTTCTTGTTTTGTCGGGGTTTTTTTTGTTTTGTTTTGTTTTGCTTTTGGTTTTAGTTGACAGTAAATTCAGGCTAAGACACTGGGGCAACGTGCACCGTCAGAGACCGTAGTAGCATCTTCTTCCCCTGTTGATTTGGCTCACATGGTTCAAAACTTGAGTTTCACTGGAGCACTTCGTTTAAAGTAAGTTGAATACCTTTGTAGCTGACTGATACTTTAATTAGAGCAGATACTTATTTGCCAGAGTTTACAAAAACGAAACAAAAAAAGGAAAAAAAGAAAAAAAGGAGAAAAAAAAAAAGTCGTTATTTAAAAAAAAAAAAAAAGAACAGTTTAATGTTTTATCCCCCAAATGATAACTTAGAAAATTCTTTTAATCTAAACACTAGCAAAGACCCCTCTGTATCCGTGCCAGGGCGGATGGCTCACTTTAACCTGCCAGTCGTTGAGTCCACTGTTTCCGAGCTAGTGTAGAATCTTTGTCTGTGTTGATGTTTTGGGTTTTTGGTTTTTTTGGTTATTTTATTTTATTTTATTTTTTAATGAGTAAATGCATTACGACGTTGTCATTTAAAAAGGAAAAAAAAAATACAAAAAAAAAAAATGCATTTTGGAAAAAAATATGCATTTTACCTTTGGGAATATGGTAATTTCAGGCGGCATTCCCTATGGGAAAGGTGATACCAGCTCTGATATGCAAAGCATATGATAACTTATCATTCTAACTTCAACATATAATAGGGATTGTGACCTGATATTTGGAGATGTAAATATTACCCAACATATTACCCTAAGGTACTATAGCATTGTAGTCAAGGGGTTTTTTCTTTTTCTTTCTTTTTTTTTTTTTTTTGGTTGTTTTTTAATTAAAAAAACCCTGTTATTGTTCGGTGAGAAACAGCCACGGCTGACAGAAGAGGAGCCGAGATGTCTGTAAACATGGTCTCTGAACAGTCAGACCCCTATGGGACTCTTACCTAGGAGCAAAAGGAGTGCTTTGAAACTTAAGGAAATATTGCTTTAAGCTGGAAGATTCTGGAGGCAGCGGGTGTGATTTTTATGCCCCCTGACCCCAGTCAGAGCCTGCTGGCGTTGCAGCAGGGGACAGACGTGTTAGTTGTTCACTAGAAGTTTTGTCTTATATTAAATTGTATACAGTTTTTATTCTAACCACTAACTAGGTAGGATGCCCCTCCAGGACAAGCAGAGAGCGTCTTTTAATTTCTCCCCCTATTTCTTAATCAAGTGTTGTGCAAATCTGTTCAACTTTGTAAATATTTGCAAACATCATCATCATTTTTACGTTACTCTTCTATTGTGTTAACACATTTCTATCAGTTTGTGGCGGTTCTGGGGGGTGGGGATGGTTCGAACTGTCCCGCCCAGAACTTGCCCACAAATGGTCACACATGTTTAAGCTACATGTGCTTTTTATTTCTTAACCTGTTTATCTGTACATAAAGTAGAAAGCAAAAAATCTAGGGAAACAGATATACTTTTTAGACTATCATGTCACATATTCACATTTTTAAAACTTTGTTTAAAAAAAAAAAAACCAACAACAAACCAACAAACCACCCTAAACCCAAGACTCTACATTTAAAAAAAAAAAAAAAATCACAAAAAAGGAAAAAAAACAAACCACAACAACAAATAATTAAAAAAATATTAAAATTACAGTTGAGATGTTTTTATCTTAATGAAGTGGAAAACTCTGGAGATTAGCGTGTGCGCATTTTCACAGAGTGCTAGCAGGACTGACCAGTCCTCATGGACCGCTTCCGTTTGCGCCCGGCCGCGTCCGTAGGAGCAGTGATCGCCAGGCTGCTGGCTCAGGTGACAGGTCTGTACCGTTACGTGAAACCGTTCTAGGGGCTTGGACTACATAGTAAAAACAAAAAAACAGAAAAAAAAAATAAAAAAAAATAAAAATAGAGCTTAGTGTAAAATAATTTTATAAATGATCTTTTGTACTTTAGGACATCAAATTGTACAACTTTTGTATATATAAAAGCTTAGGAACTTTCTGTTTAGCAGAAAGGAAACACATTCCTACACTTTTAATGTATATGTTTGTTATAATGTCCATGTAAACATATGCCCTATGTTTGTGCCTTTTAATTAGTTTGTCTCAATAAACAAAAATGTAGAGAAGAACACGCAGCTATGACTTTGTTACCCCCGGTGTGACTCCAGGTGTGGAGGGCTCCCTGTTTTTGCAGCGTGTGGAGGTGGAGCGTTGTGTGCAGCCGCAGGGTTTGCGGAGCCTTGTGACAGACAGACGGACAGCAGCAGGGATTGGGGAGCGTTGTGTGCAGCCAGCCAGCCACAGGGTTTGGGGAGCGTTGTGACAGACAGACAGACAGCCACAGGGTTTGGGGAGTGTTGTGACAGACAGACAGACAGCCATAGGGTTTGGGGAGTGTTGTGACAGACAGACAGCCAGCTACAGGGATTGGGGAGCGTTGTGACAGACAAACAGACAGCCACAGGGTTTGGGGAGTGTTGTGACAGACAGCCAGCCAGCCACAGGGTTTGGGGAGTGTTGTGACAGACAGCCAGCCAGCCACAGGGATTGGGGAGCGTTGTGACAGACAGACAGCCGCAGGGTTTAGGCCAGTGTGGCCGGATCGAGGTGTGGGAGGCAAAGGCTCCCCCACGAAAACCCCTCCCCACGTCAGGACGTGTTTTCCGAGCCGTCTCCGGTCCCCGTGGTGGTGCCGCCAGCTCGCAGCAGTTTTCCGTAGCAGGTGTAGTAGCGTTCAGGGTCTGGGGAAACTGGCAGAGACGACGCTTAGATGAAGTTTGGGTGTCCCTGAGCTCAAACCCTGCCCCGAGCATTAGCAGCCGGTGTGACGGTGCGTGCTGGCAGCGCTTATCTTGGAATTGCTCACAATAAGCAGGTGGCAGAGGGAGCCGTACGCGCTCGGTTCCTGTGGCGCTGGCAGCGGGTGCGGCGTGCAGCCGGTGTGCCCGCCCGATGGGGTTTTTATCCCGGCAGAGCAGCAGTAGAATAAACACATTAAACACCAGCAAGGAAATTTTTCACCGTGACAGAGGCTTCCCAAACCACTCACCGCGGCGCTTTTAGCGCGGGATAGGAAAAGGGCTGTTTCCTTTTTATTTCGTGTTGGTTCTGCTCGAGTGTACCTGGTTTATGTCCACAAAGCCGCATTAGCTAATTGTCAACCTGTTTTCATTTGTACTTGGGTAAACATTTGCTTTGTGCTGTGTATAAATGGTTCCGAGGTGTGCTCCTCAGCTGTCTCGATACCGACGTGAGTTGCACGTTGTAACGCCCTCGTACGAAATAACGCCGAGCTGGGCTTTGAACGGCCGCGAGCTGCCTGGCGCGGTGGTTTCCACGGCACGCGTGCCACCTTCTCCCCCGCAGCACCGTGAGGTGAGGCGAGGCGAGGCCGGCCGCTCTCCGACGCTGCGTAGCCGCACGGCAACTCGTGTCGCTGCAGCACGGGGGAGTTAAGGCTCTAAGAAAATGGTGGATGCGAAGAACAGATGCTCCTGTTACACCGAGTTAGTTTCTATGCAGCTGATGCGCTTAGCCCAGTTTATTTCATGGAAACTTTTAAGCTGGATCTAGTCCAACATCCAGGGAAGCCTATTGCTGCCGTCGATGCGAGGGGGTTTTAGATCGAGCCCATTCAGGTCTCCGATTGCAAGGAGTTCAATAGGGGGTTTTATTTTTTCCTTCTTAAGTTTCCATAAGCATTCAGCAGGAGGCTAATGGCTCAACGCCCACCGCGAGCTGAAGTTTGCCTGGGAAGGATTTGTGCCGTGGAAAGTCAGAGCGGGCAGATAATGGCACAGAAAACTCGTCCCCCCGGCGAGGAGAGCCTGCGGGTGCCCGGCTGTGGCGGGGAGGCCCTGCGGGGAGCGGGCGCGGGGGTGTCAGTACGGCACAGCCCCACCGCTGCCGGGGAGTGGCAATGCTTCACCTTGGGCACGGAGCTTTGCTTTGTTTGCGACACCCGACCGCGTCCAGAGGGTGTTCGGGGTGAGGAGAAATGTGGGAGTCTCACCTTTGGAGAGTTCCCCCGGGGCGTTGTAAACTTCGGGGGAATCTCTGAGCAGTCCTGGTCACGGATGAGACACAGAAAAACACGTTACTCTCAGTGTACGAGTTCAATTCTGTTTGCCATCGTTCACAAATAAAAGAATATATTTTTCCCCGCCTTACAATAACTTTATCTTTAGAGTGGCAGAAGAAAAAAACAGAACAAAACCAAGAAAAAAGAAGCATTTAATGTGTTTGCATTTGTCCACCAGAGGTTTAAAGAAAAACACCACAACCCCAATAAGCTGTTTGAGCCGCAGCAATCCTGGGTTACATAAAGGGGCCGGGGTTGCTGGGGGATTAGCGGGTGGCATTACTGGTGCCGATAAGCCTCCAAGTTCTGCTCGCTCCTCACTCACTTTTATTTTAGAAACAGTCGCTCTGAGCTGTATTTTGAAAGCTGCTCGGGGTTCATTTTGGTTCCCACCAAAGGAAAGGAAAAAAAAACCCAACAAGGGAAATTTGGATCTCAAGGTTTTGCAAAGCATCCAGTACTCTGCTGTTTTTTTTATCTTAGGGTCCCCGTATGGGAGCCGAGTTGTTGAGAAGCAGACGAGTCTTTCACCGCCGGGTCCTTCGGAAAACTCCTGCCTTGCTTTGCTGGCGGCTTAGTTTATCCATCTCAAAAATAGATTTAACAGTATTTTTAAAAGGCAGCTATTAAAAGCACTTCCAAGTTTTTAGATGCCTTTGAGGTCTGTCTCCGTGCTTAAGTGGACCTTTTCACCGGTGCTTTTTAGGATAAATAAGTAAGTGCAAAAATAAATCTCTTCCTAATTGCCAGGCAGAATAAAACCGAAAACTCGATCCCCTCCCTCCCTATTTGTTTAATTCAGCGTGTTTGTGCTTCCTGCTTATCTTTGGATCATTCGCTCGCAGCTCCCAGAGCAGCAACCGAAGGATGACGGAGGAACTACGTGCTAATTTTTATGTCAAAAATAGCTTTCACCTTTAGACGCGCGGGGCTCGATGGCTGTTTTCTAATTAGAAGAAGAATGCCTGAGCTGCCCTGGCGGAGCCGTTTTACAGCTGTGTGCGCCTTTGACTGTCAGCCCCGCGTTAAAATTTAGTGCTGAGGTCCTGACCTAGAAACAAACCTTTTTTGGTATTGGTTTGGAAAAAGTATTTCAGTGCTAAGAGAAGCGGAGGCAGGCCGGCCAGCCGGCCCTCGCAGGGAGCCTGCCTTGCTAAATTCAGTTTGTTGTACATTGCATCTCCCGAAGCCAGCTGGGCAAGCCGGGCTTAGGATTTTTTAAAAGAATAGATTATTATTTTGTTGTTGTTGTTGTTCTTCCACGTTTCTGGGCTAATTTGAGTCATTTTTAAAAGCCCGTTTGTAAAAGCCTTGGGTTTCCCTTTAAGGAAGCAGAAACACTTCTTGAAAACCAGACATTTGAAAGCGTTTCAAACGTGGGATCTGGAGCGGCTGCTGGTGTCAGAGCAGAGAGCTCCGCGTTCCTGGCAAAGCCCTTCCAGCAGCGACCTCCCAGACCAACCCTTTTAGCAGCAAAACAAGGGGCATTTTCAGGATGTGTGGCACCTTTTGTTTTTCAGAGAAGGCAGAAACGCTCCATTCACCTTTTCGCTTGGCTCTTCTCGCCAGCTGTGGAGACAAAAACATTTGTGTTCTGTGCTTTCTGTGCAAGGTTTGTTTTTCAGGGAATTGGTTGGAACTGGCTGAATTAAACCCACTGTTTTTATCCTACATGGTTGTGTATTTCTGTTCCCGTTTCTTTTTTACTTCCCAGCGTCATTAGCAGCTCAAACAGTAAAGAAATGCGATAAAAATCGCCCGTTTCCCCCAAAACGAGCCTGGATGAGGACAAGAGCCTGCAGTCAGCAGAGCTCCCGCGAGGTGCTGTCACAGAGAAGAGGATGATCCGTGTTTAACTCGGGGAAAGCGGATGTTGTGGCACTGAAGGTTTGCCTCTAGTGTTCTCCCTCACTCATGTCTCTGTTCCTTGTCAAAGCCTCACAGATTTTACCCAGGCTAAGGCTCGCTTAGCTGCCATACACGGATGGAACGACTGAGTTGAGGAAAAACCTCTGCAGAGAGCGCTGTCCTGTGAGAGCTTTGGTACATCCCAAACGTGTGCTGAGGATCCAGCACCCACAGACGGTCTCGCTGCCGTCGCAGGGTGCCTGGCAGTGCACGGTTCCTCCGGCAGCACGGCTGGAAGGGTTTGGAGATCTCCGAGGGAAGCGGAGGCCCGGACCCGCTGCTGTTGGTGCTCTGGGCTTTGCAAACGGAAGTGTTTGCCCTGTGTAAACTGGCTCCTGCAATTTGTAAGAGGTCTGTTCCTGTGCAGTGTGGCTGCAAGCTGCCAGGTGCTGGACGCCGGAGCTGGCTGCATTCTGTCTGCGCTCCAAGTGATGCTCTGGTACAATTTGTCTCACATGTCCAGCCCATCCAGCTCACACTTCACCTATACATGATGTAATCAATTCTTTGATCTAAAACCCCTGCTGTTGCTGCTGTATTTTCTACAACTTGCCACATACCCATCCTCTTCCTCACCCCAGGGGCTGATGCTGCGAAGGGTGCGAAGGAGACCCCAAAACCTGTCTTGGGAACCTGGGAAGCAGCTCTCCTGGGGATGCAGACTACGATTAAGGGTTGGACTTGATGATCCTAAGGGTCTTTTCCAGCCTCAAAGATTCTAAGATTCTATGATTCTAGCTTGGAGAAAAGGAGACTGAGGGGTGACCTCATGAATGTTTATAGATACGGAAAGGGTGAGTGTCGGGAGGATGGAGCCAGACTCTTCTCGATGGCACCAGTGACAGGACAAGGGGTAACGGGTGTGAGCTGGAACACAGGAGGTGCCACTGGAATCTGAGGAGGAACTTGTTTGCAGTGAGGGTGCCAGAGCCTGGCCCAGGCTGCCCAGGGGGGTTGTGGAGTCTCCTTCTCTGGAGACGTTTCGAAGCCGCCTGGACGAGTTCCTGTGGGACTTGGTCTGGGTGNGGGGCTGAGCCCGGCCCGGCCGAGCCGCGCTGGGGCGAGGGAGGCCCCGGTTCGGCCTCCGCCGGGGCCCGGGGCTCGGTGCGTGGCCTGGCCCCGGTCCCGGCGCTTCTCCCAGTTGGTGCCTCCGGGAGGGTCCCCCCAGGGCTGCGACGGAGCCCCCGGTGGGATTCGGGGTGCCGGGGGCAGCGTGCTCAACCCCGCAGCCCCCCGAGCAGCGCCGGGCCCCAGGGCTGACCCCTCCGGGGTTCGGGGTGTCCGGGCAGAGCTTGGGGTTCGGGGGTGTCCGGCTTCACATAGTCACAGAGTGTCAGGGATTGGAAGGGCCCTCGAAAGCTCCTCCAGTCCAATCCCCCCATTGCCGGAGCAGGATCACCCAGACCAAGTCCCACAGGAACTCGTCCAGGCGGCTTTGAAACGTCTCCAGAGAAGGAGACTCCACACCCCCCCTGGGCAGCCTGGGCCAGGCTCTGGCACCCTCACTGCAAACAAGTTCCTCCTCACATTCCAGTGGCACCTCCTGTGTTCCAGCTCCCACCCGTTCCCCCTTGTCCTGTTGCTGGTGCCATCGAGACTGCGGCACCTCGTACCCCTTGCCTGCGCCCACGGCGTGGAGTGAATCCAGCCCCGGCACCTGTGCCGAGGTGGGTCACGGGAACCGCAGCGGGGCTGGGCTGTGCTGCTGGTCACCTCCTGAGTTCCGGGGTGTTTGTGGATCCTTGTCCAGGTCTCCCCGTAAGGATGGAGGGCGCCAGGCTCTGTCCCACCAGGCTGCTCCTCGCCCTGGGCTGCCGCCGATGGGTTGTGGGGAAATGGTGATGGAGAAGGGATTGAGCTGCCTCGCTTCACAGATTCAGAGGTTGTTAGGATTTGGAAGGGCCCTCCAAAGCTCCTCCAGTCCAATCCCCCCATTGCCGGAGCAGGATCACCCAGACCAAGTCCCACAGGAACTCGTCCAGGCGGCTTTGAAACGTCTCCAGAGAAGGAGACTCCACAACCCCCCTGGCCAGCCTGGGCCAGGCTCTGGCACCCTCCCTGCATACAAGTTCCTCCTCAGATTCCAGTGGCACCTCCTGTGCCTGGGGATGTCACCGCTCAAAGCCGCGCTCTCACGCGCTGTCTCGTCAAGAAGAATCCCTGTTATTATTTTTTTTTTTTTTAAAAGCAGCAAACTCACACCTCCTCCTCCTCCTCGCACCTCCTCCTGCTGCTGCTGCTACTGCCACCGGCAGCAAGCGTGGGGGCCGGAGCCGTAAGGATATCCGCACGGGAAAGCCGCCGTCCTGGGCTGACCCCGACGGCTGCTCTGGGGCTGTTTGTGGGGCTGCCCTGTGGCTGGGGCAGCTGCGGCTGTCCTCACTGTCTCCTCCTCCTCCTCCTCGTTCACCTCTAATGGCACAGGCTGAAGCGGCGTCTGTTCCGTCGCGAAGCTTTTTATGGTTTTCATGAAGGTTTTCCCATGGAAGTGCCCATCTGGAGCCCGGCACCGCGGCAGCGAGACCCCAAGGGAGCCCTGCACCCTTCTGGGAGGGGAGACGGGCCGGGGCCGGGGCTGGAGGAAGCTTGCGGTGGTCCTCGCAGCAGAGGAGCCTCGTCTCACTGTGGCTTTCTGACGTCCGAGTGCCCTGGCAGCGTCTGTGCCGCGGTGAGGAGGTGCCTGGTGCCGGCAGAGCCTTACGCGCCGCTCCCCGGGTGCCCGCAGCCCCTTCCCGGCGCCGGAGCCTCTTTGAAGCATTTCTTTCAAAGACAGGACACAGGTGCCCGTCCTCTTCCCAGCCGCAAAGTTCATTCCCAGGAAGGTTTTGACTTTCTCAGTGTTTTATTAAAAGAAGAGCTTTCCAAACAGCCTCAGAGCTGCGCACCCACCTCTGGCTTTCTCTCCTCGCTGGGTCTGCGCCGTGGCTGAGCGGGGGGCTCTGTGGTCCCGCTCCCTGCTGGGCTGGTAAGAGTGAGCAGGGAGCAAGGAGTGAGCTGTGCTTCCTGCACGATAGCAAGCACTCCGGACTTATCTGCCGGCACAAGCACCCTTTGCGGGGGCGAAGATAATGGGGGGTGCTGCAGACGCCAGCATTTGGAGAGGAACAGCCGGGAGAGGAGCCGGAGGGTCATTTGCGATGGTGTCTGTGCCGTGAGGGTAAAATCCTGGTGTAATCCTGGCGTGCAACCCCAGCGCGGGGAGGGAGTTATTGCTGTCACCCTGTGTGTGCTCGTGGCCAGAGCTGGGAGGCTTTTGGGCAGTGTGTTAATGGTGGTGATAATCGAATACTATGGAATAAGGAAATATACTTGGAGGACTAACACGGAGCCCCTCGCAGGTGTGCGAGGAGGTAACGAGTCCCTCTCGTGGCGTGGCCAGGGCAGCATCTCGGTCACTGTGGCTGGAGTGTGGAGGGATGTTGGCCGGAGCCTGGCCTCTGCTCGGTAGCGCTGGGCTGGCAGCAGTGGTTTGGGGACGGGGTTCTCCCACGCCTTGGTCTTTGGCCGGTCTGGCTGTTCCCTGGGGACAGCGCAGGAGCCGGGCGGACGCGGTGGTGCGTGAGGCGAGCCGGGCAAGAGAGTCCCTAAATGGAATGGGGAAGTTGGAAGGGGAAAGAAACGCCCCAGCTGGCTGGAAAACTGGCTGAAAATAACGGGAAACGAGAACAGAGGGAACATCTGGGTCCGGCTCTTGCGCCACTTCCGACGGGCGCCGGGCGGCTGCCACCTCCGAGCGGTGGCAGCTGAGACTCGGCTTCTCCGTCGCCGCTGCTTCTCCGGCAGCACCAAAACGGCCGGTGTCCTGCGAGCATCGGGCGCTGCCAGCCCTGGGGGGCTCCCCGTGCCCACCCCGGCGTTGGCAGTGCCAGGGAGGGGCGTGGGCTGCGGTGCCCCCGGCCGCGGTGCCCCCGGCCCGCCCTGCCGGCCGCCTTTGATGCGGGTGAGTGGCAGCTCCATTGTGGCCCCTTTGTGCCTCCCTCGGTTCTCGAGGGCCGCACAAAACCTGCCATGGAAACCAAAGGCGGCCGCTGCCCCAGGAAACCCGCAGCCGCAATTAGGAAATGCAAATATAAATGCAAATTCCTGCGTCGCCCTTCCAGGGCCTGGAAAGTTGTCCCTGGGCCACCGATGTCCTTTGGCCACCGATGTCCCCAGCTGCAGGGATGGGAAAGGCGGCAGGAGCTGGGATGAGCCGTTCTTGGGGTGTCTCGGGATCTTCCCCGGCCGCCCGGTGCTCAGCGGCGCGAAGAACGGGGCAACTCGGCCAGCGCTGAGCGGTGACTCAGAGGTGACAATATGACACTGATATTCTTTTTCCATCCTCTCGGTTGCCCGGCGACAAACAAACAAACAAGTGTCTTAAAACCCAAAGTAAGTGCCTTGCAGGAACTGTCCCCTCCCGCCGCGGCGCTGCGTGGCTGGGCTCCGGCACGTCCCCAGCGCCGCCGGCTCGGCCTCGATCTGTCGGGGTTTGTGTTAGGGAGGTCGTGGCCGTCCTGGCATCCTCTGCAACCGTGGTGCTGCCCCTTCCTCACCAAATTGCACCGTGAATAGATGGAAAAAGAGAGAAAATCCACCCAGAAGCGGGTCCGAGAAGCACAAACGCTTCAGGCCTTCCCTGTCTGGGTGGCATAAGAGCAATGGGTGCTCTGGCCCTTCTGCAGGTCCCCAGGGGAGTGTGTGTGGGCAGAGGGGGGGATGATGGGGCTGGGGAGGTTGGAGAGTGGGGAGGTGAAGGGAGGATGCTGGTCTGAGCAGCTCCCTGCCCTGGGAGGAAGCGATAACCGCTTTGTTTTCCCGTGTGCTGGAGGAGCTGTAGGCAGGGGCTGGGGAGCTGAGGTTGGCATGTGGAGGGCATCCTCCCCAGCAGTAACCCCGTGGGCAAGGACAGGTCCTTTGTGCGCCGATCTGAGCCCCGTCTAGGGCTGTACTGCTTGAAACCAAGCACTGCTCGGTGGCTTTTATTTGTCCAGGCTGCAGCCCCTAGGTCCTTTGCAGCAGCAGCTGAGGCAGTGTGAGATGTGCATCGCCCTGAGTGGTGTGGGACTTGCATCCCCCTGAGCGGTGCTTTCTCCCAGCCCCAGTCGGCTTTTATTGCTGGGAAATGAGCTCAGCCTCCTGGCAGCGGTATTTCTGCCTTCTGCCTGGCAGCTCGTCGCTCCCTGCCCTCGCTCCCTTCCCCGGGGAAGGCGCGCGCGGCCGGGCACACGAGGACGCGGCGATGGAGCTTTGCCGCTGTCCTTGGCAGGCGAAAGCGGGGCTCGAGCGGGAGGAAAATAGACAGATTGTCTCCAGAAAATGGAGCAGGGCCGCCGCGAGGTGCGTTCCAGGGACGTGCAGCCTCCAGGCTGATTTCAGTCCTGGTCTCGGTTCCGGAGTCGGCTGCACCGGTGAGTTCTCCCTTTGCCGCTTGCAGGCGGCCGCGGAGCGCACACGAGCGCGGCCTTCGCAGAGCCGAGGAGCAGCGGGGAGCGCAGGGAGGTACCGCGGGCTGTGCCGGCACCCTCCTCCCTCTGCCTTCGCCTCCAGGTGCCGTCTGCGAGGGGATGGGGGGGACAGGGGGAACAGCAGCTCCTGGTGTTCCCCTCGTGCCTGTGCGGAGCTGGGCTGGGCATGGGGCAGGGGGGAACAGTGGTCAGAGCTCCAGCTGATGGAGCTGGGTCCGTGGGAACACGTGGCAGGACATCAGGCAGTGGTGGGGATGGGGAACGGCCTCTGGGGAGGGTTCCCGGGCTCCTCGAGCCTCAGGTGTTGCTTCTAAAACCCTTTGTGGCTTTTAACCTCCCTGGCTGGCGCTTGCCGTGGTCAGGCCAGTGAAAAGCAGCCGGGCCGGGCCGGCGGTGGGGTCGTGTGCGAGTTAATGATGCAAACTTAAAAATAACGGAACAGAAGCGAGACGGGATTTTGAAGCTGAACGTGACCTGGTTTGGTGGCCGAGCGCAGCGAGCGTGGCGGGTGAAGGGGCTGGCGAGCAGAGCTGCTGCTCAGGGGCTCAGGGTTTCCCTTGCTGCCGAGGAACGCGGGAGCAGACTCTGCAGCTGAGCCTGGAAGGAGACCGAGAGCTCATGTGAGTGTTGGCCCGCCTTGCCATCCAGGTTAGCATCCCGTGTGATCTCTGTGCGCAGCTGGGGTGTGCTGTGGTGGAGCGGAAGGAACGGAGCAAGTTCAGTGGTTTGGTTTGCGAGGGCTCTTCTCTCCGTGGCCAGCCCCGTTGTGCTGGGGATCGCAGAGCCGGTTCTCGAGGCTGGCAGGAGGGGCCTGACGTCTTGGCGTTAATTAAATATCTGTCCCCGGCGAGGTGTAGCCTTTCAAGGAGGTTCTCCTCTGCTGAGCAATGTCACCCGGCGCGAGGGAGGACAAAAGCCCGGCGCAATTACGCTGTGACGCCGTGTCCCAGGACAACGAGGATACGGCAGCGCCCGAATTGTTGGCTCGGCACTTTCGCGGGATAGCTTGCATCAGCCATATGGCTTAGTGACTCATAAAAGAGGAGAGCTCTTCCATTTGCAACTTAATTAGTCCTTTTCTTCCCCTCGGTCTTGGCTCGCGGTGCGGAGCTGAGAGGCGCTGCGGGCTGAGGGGCTGCTGCTGGCTCCTGCCCTCGGCGCAGGCTCTCCTGGCTGCCAGGGCTGGCTGATGGTGCGGGGTGGCCGGTGCGCGGCAGGCGGGCATCGGGCAGGAGCCTCTCCCCTGGCTTTACGCTGTGTGTCACTGCCCTGCCACGAGGGGAAGCCAGGGGTCCTGCTGGGAGGGCAGGCTGGGCTCCTGCTTTACCTCTGCACCCAAAATACCATCAGGGTGACCCCGGAGAGGCTCTGCCAGGATTGTCAGTGCAGTCAAGTTGCTGTAAGAAAGTGAAACCACGGGACGATGACGGCTTCAGACGCCTGCGGCTCTCCTCCTCTTTCACGCCAGCTTATTCCTGTCCGCTCATCGCATCTTCCCTGCTGTCCCCCGCGTCCTGTGCCGCCCTCGTCCTCTCCCTGGGGCCCCCTGAAGCTGCAGAGGTGATGTGGGGGTGCAGGACCCTCCCGTGTGGGTCCCCCGCTGTCCCTGGTGGGTTTCACCACGCACATGGTGTGGAAACCCAGGGACTTTCCTCCTCGTCCTCCTCCTCCTGGGCTGTGGTTTGGCACCCGAGGGCGGGGATTGCCAGCAGCCTCTGATCACCTTTAAATCTTTTCA
Organism: Todus mexicanus; assembly: GCA_013389965.1. Lineage (NCBI taxonomy): Eukaryota > Metazoa > Chordata > Aves > Coraciiformes > Todidae > Todus > Todus mexicanus. The sequence continues at coordinate 19,601 of WEIS01088981.1, read as the reverse complement.
GCAGACCCTAATGGCCGGGGCCCTGTCCTGGTAAATAATTCACCGTGCGAGTTCACAGGGAGAGTTTTACTTGACTAATTTTGTTTCCATAGAAACTCGTGCGGTCTCGCTGCTCCGCAGAGCCTCGGGCGAATCAATATGTTGAGGGTTTTGCTTTTTTCCCCTTTGCACGTTAAGCGATGGCCCTTAAACCCTGACAGCAGGAGAGCGGCAGCCGGAGGTGCTGGTGGCACCTCCCTGGTCCTGGTCCTGGTCCTGGTCCCTGCCAGGCTTCGTGGGACGCCCAGGGCCGCATCCTGCAGACGGGCCAGGGTCAGCCCAGTCTATTCCCAGTCCGTACCCAGTATGTTGCTGCTGTGCAAAGAGCTGGAGGGGAAGGGGCTGCTTCTGCTCAGTCTCGATCTCCATTTTTTTCCTCTCCCATCCTTTAATTTCTTTGCCCTTTGACCTGAAGTGGCAAATTAGCATTTGTGAATCAGCCACGCTAATTAGGCGGGGAGCAGGCCCGGCCCTGCCCCCAGCCTGGGCTCGCTTTCACCCCCGGTAGGTGCTCGCTGACCAGATCTAACTCCAGGATTGCCGGGAGGTGACTCCTCGGCACGCCCTGACCTGGGTCGGGCCCCGCACACCTTTGTCTCTGCCGGAATTCAGATTTGCCTTCGCTCCCCGCAGCTTCTCGGCGCTTTTGTGCCGCGCCGGGAGCACAAAAGGAGAAGGGATAAGCGGTTAAAGACGGGTTCGTGCGACATATGGCGCGAGGGCTTTGCGTGCCGGCTGCGGCCAGCGCCGGAGGGGCCGGGAGCGGGCACGGGGCTGGCTGCGCTTCCCTGCCGCGATGCGCGGAGGGGTAAACTGAGGCAGGGCGCGGGGCTTTCCCACGGGGCAGAGTCAGCATCGGCACCTGGACCGTGCTGCTGTTGCCGGAGCGTTTGTGCCGGGCAGCGCTCGCTCCTCGCAGCCGCTTTGAACGAGCTCAGGGCTGATCGCTCAGCTGGGACAGGCGCGGTTTGATGTTGGCGGTGGGAGCCGGAGGAGGAAAGGTCGCCGATGTTCAGCCACCTCGCGGAGTAATCTGTCACTGGCCTCCCTGCCTTGGGCAACCTCTTGCATCTCATTTATTCCGCGTTGCTACAGGACAGATCTGAGCAGAGCCGCAGCCGACCCGTACAAAGGGATGCTGGGTTACTTTAATCGCTCACACTTGCTTGACCTATTTTTTTTTTTTTTTTTTAATCCCTTCCTGGAAACCTTATTTCATGTTTGAATTCCCTCAACTATTTTAGGAATGTCGTCCTACCAAGATCAAATTACCTTCAATGGAACGAGCGCGAGGCAGCCTCGCGAGGCAGGCGACTTTTTGATGAAGATCTGGTGCTACCTCATTAATACAGGCTTAGTTTGGGGCGAGGGGGCTGGAATTCTGGCCCGGCGAATGTGTGTGAAAGCCGAGGAGGATTAGCTCAGTGCCCAAGGGTAGAGAGGGCTGGGGGGCCATCCCGGCGTGGCCGGCAGTGCCGGGCCCCTGGTGCTGGGCAGCCCAGTTGCAGCCCTGTGGATCCCGCTGCACCCCAGCACCGGCACTGGGGGGAAGGTGGGTGCTTCGGGTGCTGCTCCGGGGGGATGAGGGGTCCCTGCCCGGCTTTCCTGTCCCAGCTGAGTGACACCCCCCAAGTTTTAGGTGGGTGTCGCTGGTTTACGAGCCAGCTGGGTGACGTGGAGAGCTGACATCTGGTCGGCCACAAAGGGCCCTCATAAATCTGCCCAGGAGGATGGCACAGCCCTGGCTGGGCGAGCAGAGGGTGTCTCGAGGCGGCAGCAGCCGATGCTTCTCTTAAACGTGGTTCTGGTGTGTGGCAGGGTGCGGGTCTGGCTGCGGGCTCCCCAGTGAGGCCGTCAGGGAGCAGAGTCACGCTGCTCGGTGTCAGGAGCAGAGTGACGCCGCCGCTCTCCCTGCTGCCCCCTTGGCCGCTCCTCTGGCTTTGAACGAAGCCAGGAGGGGAGGTTTCATTTTGCGGAGAGGTACGTGCTGCGCAGCTCCGCAAGCAGGGCTGGCCTCTGCTCTCCTCCCTGATTGCTTTGGGCTTTGAAAAGGGTTTAAACCCAGCCGCTTTAATGCCTGGTAGAACAAGTATTAAAGGGGATCCTCAGGTACTGATTTGTTTCCATGAAAAAGGATTTGCAGCTTTTCCCAGGCTGCGGCCGCATGCGCGTCCCCGGGGGCAGCAGAAAGGTGAGGAGGGGATTCTGGGGAGGCTGATAAGGCCCCATCCCGCGCCTCCTTGGCGTGTGCTCTGCCGTTCAGTTTGCTCGTAGACACTGGAGTCATTTTTGTTCTTGATTGTTCGCTTTTCATCCCGATTTCAATCCTGTTCTAGTCACACCTGCCCTCGCCAAGCAGCTGCATTCCCCCAGTCGCATTCCCGGGCTTCTCGTTCCCGTCTCATGCCGCCCCTCGGCAGGGTCCTGGCCGTGGGCAGAGCTCAGCGGATCTGCTCTGGTTGTAGCTGTTATTTCTGGTTCAGCATCCCTAGTTTTGCGACTCCCTCCGGGAGCCTTCCCTCCGGCAGCGGCGGCCCCGGCAGCCCTTGTCTCTGGCTAATCCCGCGCATGGAAACGCCTTCGGCGCTCCTGCTCCGCGTCCCCCAGCGGGGCTGCTGCCGGCCTGGGCTCGCGCCTGCGGAGCGAAGGGTGCCCTGGGGAGAGCGGGTGAGTACTGGGCTGGGGGGAGCAGCCACGCGATGCCGTCACCCCCGGCCCGGCTGCCGATGGGGGGTCGCAGCTCTGCCGCGTTTGCCAGGGTGATCTCCGAACGTGGCGCGGGAGAAAGGGCTGGGCTGGTTCGGGGGGTTTGAGCAATCCCATCTGTTCTCCGAGCTGCAGCAGACACTGGGGAAGCGAATATTTGCGTTTGCACTTGGTGCCAAAGCCCTTCCCTGAGCCGTGAGGGCCGCGAGCGATCGGTCCTGGGGTTTTTACAGCTGTCGGCTCCTCCGTTGGGGCTGCGTTCCTCACAGAGCCGAGCAACTGTTGTTTCCAGCATGACGTTACCGGTTTGACCAAGCCCAGGGATTATCCAGCTGCTCATCCGCGCCGTTCCCGGAGGGCTGGCGGCTGAGCTGCAGGCAGCCTCCTCCGCGCCTCACACCCCGCTTGCTCCTGGACGGAGCCGACCCAAAGCTGCAGCCGTCCCTTGATGTGAAAAGTCCACTTCTGTGAGGTATCGAGCGCCCCGCTCCCCGGGCTGGCTGAGATCCAGCTGTGGGGAGGCGGGCTGGCGGCCGGCGCAGGAGGACGTGCTCCCCCAGGCTGTGCGTGCCTTATCTGCTCCCCGGTGGGCGTAATTAAGGGTTTCTCTCCGGCTGTCAAGGTCTCGTTCTTGGCTCTGCCCCAGGCGAGGGCGGGTCTGAATTGTGCAAGCTGTTAGTGGGAGGAGAGCCGGGGTGCACCCCTGGGTGCCGCCTGCCCCGTGCCGCGGCGGAGGGCGCGGGGGCTTGCATGGCAGAGCAGCGCTGCTGTTGGCAGCCCGGGCNCAACAACGGCGCCGTGGACGCCACCATCGACCAGCTCCTGCAGATGAACCTGGACGGCAGCGGCTGCGACGACAGCTCGGACTCGGAGGACAGCATCCCCCCCGAGGTAACCCTGGCCTGTGGCTACGGGTGGGGGTCCCGTGCCTGGACTCCTGGCTCATCGTGAGCAGGCAGCTCAGTGTCATCCTGCCTCGCTTCGGCCTGGGCGTGGTGCTGCTTGGCTGCTGGGGCGGGCAGAGCTTGAGTGCCCGGTTCAGCTGATCTGGAGCATGCAGCCTGGCCGGTTTGTCTCGGCCAGTGCTCAAGCCTCGAGCCAAAGCACTCTTCTCTCTCCCTCCCACCCCAAAACACAACAGAGACCCTTTTGCTGCTGTCACAGGGTCCCCGAGGGCTGTGTGCACCCAGGGACTTGCCCACCCACCCATCTAACACTGATCTTGCAACACACAGTTCTGAAATGAACCTCACAATTAGTAACTCTCTAGTAACCAGTGACTCCGTGGTTCTCGGGATGGGTTGCTCTCCGTGATCCAGGTCACTGGCTTCCAAAACATGGTGCCCTGTCCCTTAAGAGCAGCACCTCTAAAGCCCATCACAGGGGGGCCGGTGCTGGGAGCTGTCCCCGTCCTCTCTCCAGCAGCGTTCAGCCCGTCCCATCCCCACTTCGCTGCCGCACGCAGCTGGGGAGTGTTTCCCTGCCTCGCCCTCACCCCATCCTCTCACCCTGCAGATCTTGGAGCGGACTCTGGAGCCGGACAGCTCAGACGAGGAGCCCCCTCCCGTCTACTCCCCTCCTGCCTACGAGAGCCAGGAGTTCAGCAGCCGGTACCCCCGCGCGCCGCCCNGTGTCTCCCCAGCCCCTCTCTGACATCACGGAAATAAGGGGCAGAACCGTGCGGAGCTGCTGGGGGTGCCGCTGCCCTCCCCGCGGCTCCCCTGAAGGTGCTGATGGGGGACAGGCAGGAACTGGGGAGGATCCTGGGAATGCAACTGCCAGGTGATGGTTTAAATTAACTCGTGCCGATGTCGTGACTCACTTTTCCCTGGTTTGACTCATGCCAGGGCAGTGCTTTGCACGTCTCTGAATTAGCAGCAGGACGTTAGGGGTTTGCTTAAGAGCCCGTATTTGCAGTGTTGCATCGCTGTCAGCTCTGCCGCGTTTGCTTGTGGGGCACGTGGAGCCGCCCTGGTCTGTGCCAGGGGCACTGGCTGCCCCTCGGGTTGCCCCTCACAGCCCCCTCCTCAAGCCCCGCAGCCCCCGGGCGTATCTTGGCGGCTGGGAAGGCCCCAGCAGCTCGATCCCTCGGGGTTGTTTGAAGCCAGCTGTGCAGCAGAGCCTTTGTGGCATAGAAATATCTTCTCCCCATCCCTAATTCAGTTCATCGTCTGGCCAGAGCTTCCAGTTTGTGGGCGCGTCGCTGTGCTCAGTCACGCTGTGCCCCAGGCTGGGCTGCCATGGGCAGGTGTCCCCAGCTCTGGTGTCGCGCTGACCGATGCCTTCCCCAGAACTGGGGCGTTTGCATCAGGAGGAGCCGGTCGGTCCGCGGCGGGGCAGGGGGATTGCCAGCATCTGGAGCGTGGGGGCCTGGGAGCTCTGGCTCCGGTAATTTGGGATTTCCCAGCCCTTCGTGGTTACAGGGAAGACCTTAAATATACCCAGAAAGGTTGAACTCTGGGAGACAAAGACACCCAAGCACAGGCGATTCTTGTTCCTCTGTAGATCTTTGGATTTTTCAATCGATGTGGGGATTTCCAAGGGCATTTCCTGATTTTGGGGGCTGATTCTGCCGTTTGAGGTTCCTGGGCTAGCACGGCATCGCTGAGCTAACGGTTCTCTGCGGTAGCTCTCGTCTGCAAACCTGCACCGTGTGTGTTTGCAGTGAGTCCTGTGGAACCCCTTCCCCTTGATGTCCAGGCTCTTTCCCTGTCCTCTTAGAGTACTCAGACCTTCCCGGAGCGCGTGTTCCCTGGGATGCGTTACAGCTCTGCCGAACGCGAGCCTGAAAGCAGCCACGCGATATTGCAATTAAAGGATCGTACCAGAGGTGTGAACAATGCCGGCTTTTTGCTGTGAATGACTCACGATAGCAGAGGAGGAACCGAGAAGCGGGATTTTATTAATTGACTCCAGCGGATTCATTTGTCCTCGGTGAATAGAGCCGGGCGGGGCTGTTGGAATTGTTCCTGTTCCGTGCCTGGCTCCTGATGAGCGGGGCTGATCCTGGGTGACCGTGGGGATGGAGACAGTTCTCAGCCGAGTGATCTGTGAGATGCTTTTTGTTAGTGAGCAGGGAGTGACCCGAGGGCTCCCAGTGCTGTTTGGAAGTGGCCCCTTGTGCCCTGCACTGAACCTCCTGCTGCTCTTCCGTGGGTCCCGTCCTGCGGGGCAAGCAAATGTCACGAGGAAGGTGGGATCCCTGCAGGGCTGTCGGTGCGTGCCTGGGGTCTCCAGCCGCCTTTCCTGCACGGAGAGGTCTGTCTGCAGCGTGGACACCTCGTGTCCCTCAGGAGCGTCGTCCGGAGGGCCCCACGGCGCCGTACACAGCCCTCGGCCGCTGCCCTGAGCCGGGTGCTGGTGTGTGCGTGGGGCTGCGGTTTGGGTTCGCTGCTGGGGCCTGTCAGCTCACTCTGCAGCTACTGGAAATGCGTCCAGGGTTACAGGAAAGCCGAGGAGGGAGAGCGGAGCGTGTCTGACCTCCCGGGATGTCAGCTGTTCCTCTGGGTGCCAAGCCAGAGCCGGGCTGTCCCTGAGGACAGCAGTGGGGGTTCACCAGCACTGCCAGAATAAACCTGCTCCCGGAGGTCGTGCCAAGGTTTCCACGTTTTGCAAGTGGGTTCAGCTCTCGGCAGCCTCAGGAAGCCCCTCGGAACGGCTCAGGGCTGCGAGCGGCGGGGACGTGGCCGGCACACACGGCCTCGCTACGGGCAGGAGAGCCCGGGTGACCTTCAGAGGTGACTGCTCCGCTTAATGGCTTGGAATCTGATTATACCCCGTTTCGCTAGGAAATGTGCTTGGCACGTTCTTCTGAATTAAACACCATTTTAGGGACAGTTAACTTGAACTCTCCGCCTGCCGCTTAGGAAAAAAGCCTTTGAAAATGATATTACGGATCAAAAGTGTTCCTGGGGTAATTCTGTTTCAGCAGCGGAGTTAATCCAGAACTGAGTTGGGCCCCGCATTTCCAAATAAGAAGCAGTAGCTGTATAATCTGTTTATGGTTTTAAAGTGAATGTTAATCTTGGATTTGGTGGCTTTTCCCAAGGGTCGATTTGCCGTGCTGCAGAGTATTTTAGCCCCCTGCTCGGAAACTCTCTGAGCCGACTCCGTTTTTTATTTAAAGAGAGATTTTACCGTGTTTATAAACACACGTCAGACCTGGGAACATTAAATCTGGGGAGCCCTCGGCGGTGGAAGTGGTGCCGTTTTTCTTACCTTGCATTTTATTTGCGCGGCCCCTGGTGTGGCGCATCCGAGCCCCGGCGCTGCGGGGATGGGACGGTCCCGTGAGGATGGTCTGGATGGGTCAAACCGAATCAATCGCCTGTTCCCTGTGGAGCCGGGGAACCTCCCGGCGTCTCTGGGCGCTCTGTGACGTTCTCCCCTCTCTCCTTGGCAGGTGGGAGGATGCTGCAGCGCACCGGGGGCTGACACACGGTGCCGCCGGCCGCGGGGAGCGGGACCCCCGCTGCCCGCCCATGCTGCCCGCCGGCTGCCGGGGCACANTCGAGCCAAAGCACTCTTCTCTCTCCCTCCCACCCCAAAACACAACAGAGACCCTTTTGCTGCTGTCACAGGGTCCCCGAGGGCTGTGTGCACCCAGGGACTTGCCCACCCACCCATCTAACACTGATCTTGCAACACACAGTTCTGAAATGAACCTCACAATTAGTAACTCTCTAGTAACCAGTGACTCCGTGGTTCTCGGGATGGGTTGCTCTCCGTGATCCAGGTCACTGGCTTCCAAAACATGGTGCCCTGTCCCTTAAGAGCAGCACCTCTAAAGCCCATCACAGGGGGGCCGGTGCTGGGAGCTGTCCCCATCCTCTCTCCAGCAGCGTTCAGCCCGTCCCATCCCCACTTCGCTGCCGCACGCAGCTGGGGAGTGTTTCCCCGCCTCGCCCTCACCCCATCCTCTCACCCTGCAGATCTTGGAGCGGACTCTGGAGCCGGACAGCTCAGACGAGGAGCCCCCTCCCGTCTACTCCCCTCCTGCCTACGAGAGCCAGGAGTTCAGCAGCCGGTACCCCCGCGCGCCGCCCCCGCCCCCGCCCAGGTGAGCCCCAGCCCCGCGCTGCGGCCGCACCGCGGCTTCTGCTCGTGGTGGGCGGCAAAGCACCACCCGTGCCAGCGCCCCTGGGGGTCTTGCTGTGTCTCAGCTGGGCCCAGCAAGGGGCATCTGGCGTCCCATCGTTGGGGCTGGGTGAGACGGAGCCAGGAGAGATGAGTGAAGCTCAACAGCCGGCTCAAAAATCCCTGCAAGGCTCTAGAAACAGCTGAAGGGCCTGGAAAGCGGCTCCGGCAGCTTGTGGAATGGCAAAAATCAGCTCCCGGGGGCGGGGCGCGCTCGCCGGCGCTCAAAACACCAGGTGCTGGGGGGCTGGGGCGCCGCGCGGTGCGGTCACTTGGTTCCCGGGACCACCGATGGAGCTGGGCAGGGGCTGCCGTGCCGGGCTCTGCCGTGCCGGGCTCTGCCGTGCTGGGCTCTGTGCCGCGCTGCTGCGGCCAACGCCACGGGGTTCTCCCTTCCCTGACGGTGCTGCCTGTGCTCGCCCCCCAGGACGGACGTGCCGGGGCCCGGTGGCACCGCAGCACCCGGGCGCTACAGGAACTGGAACCCGCCGCTCCTGGGCAACCTGCCCGAGGACTTCCTCCGCATCGTGCCGCAGCAGAGGGTCAGCTCGCAGGTGAGGCTCCTGCCCCTTCCAGCCCTCGCAGCACCAAACCCGGCCCTCGGCCACCCTGAGCTGCAGCGCCGGCGCTCTGAAAGCAGCCGGGGACCCGGTGCGGACTGAACCGAATGGCCTGGGGCACTTGTTGTCGTGCAAGGCGAGACCAAAGGGAGCGAGGTGCGAAAGGGGAATCTCCCCCCAGGGCTTTGGTGTTTTCCTTGCCCTTAGCCCAGCGGTTCCTGCCAGAATTGCCACTTGCAATAAGCGCCTGGTATTTTTAATTCATTGGAAATGTTACCAATTACCCTGGTGAGGAGCGGCACAGGCTCTGGGGGAGAGCGGCCCTGCCAGGGCGCTCGGGGGCTGATGCAGCAGAACTTAGGTGGACCATCTAGTGCAAACCAGACCCTGCCTCCCCGTGCATCAGCTTCTCCCTCCCTTGCTGGCTCCAGAGGCAGCCTGCCACGTTTTCATAAATGATTGCCCTGCAAGTTGAGCTTCGCGGGCTCTATTACCTTTCTGGGAATAGGAACGTGCCAATTCTTGTGGGCTCAGGGGGAGGAGAGGAGCAGCTGCCCTTTTCTTTCCCTGGTAATTGTGCGCTTTTGCTTTTTATGGCCCTCTGAGAGCAGCCACAAATCAGATGAATATTGTAGGCGAGGATAAGGTTGCGGCTGTCGAGTGCAGCTCTGCTGCTCCCCTGGTGCGACCGCACCGGGAACCGCAGGAGAACACGAGGTGCCTCGTGCAGGGACATTTGTCAGCGGGAAAATGCAGACTCTGCTTTTTAGATACAGGGCAATAAAAGCAGCGACGCTGGCTGAGAGCCTCCTCCCTCGCTCCGCACCAGCTCCTGTCTCGGCTCAACCCCGCGATTTAAAGTTGAGAACCTTTGCAGGGCTGCGTTCTGCAGAGATGCTCCTCCAGGGGCACCGCTTCCTCCCGAGCCACGCTGACCCCACACTGAGAGGTCCCCGTTCCACGTGGGGCGTCCATCCCCTCCTGCCTCCACCCTGTCCCCCTTCGCCCCTTTGCAGCAGCTCTTGTCCCACACAATTGCCTAGGTTGGGAAAGACCTTTGCGGTCGAGTCCGTCGTGGAGCGCAGCCCGGCTGGGGAACGCCCTGCCCTGGGCTGTTGGGTTCTGGGCGTAGGAGGGAGGGACCCCACTGGGGAGCAGCACTCGGTGGCCACCAGGGCTGGGGGTGCAGCAGCAGAGGAGCAAAGCGCAGGCACCGAGACCACTGCGGAGAGAGTGATTCCCCATTGGAATAGGCTGCCCGGGGAGGGGCTGGAGTCACCATCATTAGAGGTGTTCAAGAAGAGGTTGGATGATGTACTCAGGGACAAGATTTAGATTATGAGATAATATTGGGGAATAGGTTGGTGATAGTCTAGGTAGCAGGTTACAGGTTGGCCTTGATGATCTCTATGGTCTTTTCCAACCTGGTTAATTCTGTGATTCTGTAATTCTGTGATTCTGAGTGACCTCTGCCCTGTTTGCCTCCTGCCCAGGGCTCCCACGGCTGCCGGCAGCCCGTGCCCAGGGGGCTCGCCCTGCGGGGCCAGGGCTCCCTGGAGCAGGAGCGGCGGTGGAAGCAATACCTGGAGGACGAGCGGATCGCGCTCTTCCTGCAGAACGAGGAGTTCATGAAGGAGCTCCAGAGGAACCGGGATTTCCTCCTCGCCCTGGAGAGAGGTGAGAAGCGCCTTCAGAAACCTCTGCCTGTGCTTTCCGGGTGCGCGCCCCGGCTGTGATGCTGAGCACCAGCAGCGTTGCCTTGCCCGTGGCATCGTGGCCTGCCGTGTCTGGCAAAGCCTGGCAAAATCCATAGCAAGGAGCCTCAGAAACGCCTCCCCCGCTGTGCCGCCTCCCCTGGGGCTGGCAGGGCCTGAACTGGGGAGCAGCTGTGATGGCTCCTTCCCTGTCACCGCCCTTCTTCCCTGGGCTGCTCACCCAGTGCCATGAGGAGGGCTCAAGGGTGTCAGTGCTGCCACTGAACAGAGCTGTCGTTCCCCTCCCTCGCCCTGCCGCCGGCTCCAAGCCCCCACCTGAGGAGCCATCCCCCTCAGAGGTTTTGCTGGTGGTTTGCAGGGTCCAGGCGGTGCGTTCGCCGAGGGCTCATTCCCAGCTGCCGCGGCTAGAAAGCCACCGGTGTGGTCACGGCGTGGGAGCGGAGCCACGTGCGCTGCCTCCAGGCCCTGATCGAGCCGGGCGCCCGGCTTTCTGTTTTTCAGATCGATTGAAATACGAGTCAAAAAAATCCAAGTCGAGCAGTGTTGCTGTCAGCAACGACTTTGGGTTCTCCTCCCTATTATCAGGTAACTGTCGAGATGCACGTGAGCATCACCTCTGGTATTCCCAGCTGCCTCCAAAGCGGCTGTGGGGGGAGGAACTGGTGGATCCCTTCCTGCTGCACCCCCAGCGCGGGTGAAGAGCTGGTGGGTGATGGGATGGGCGCTGCTGCCCTCCCCACGGGGATCTGCTCCTGCTCCTGCCTCCTGCCTCCATCCAGCCCTGGGAGCTGGGATCCAGTGGCAGGCAGGACAAAGCCCTCCCTTGTCTTGGCCGGGATGGAGGATTGTGCCTGGGAGGCATAATGACTGTTCCCGGGTAATCCCGCTTAACCTCGGGAGCAGAGCAGCTGCCCGGAGTCAGAATAAGAGCTGGTGGCTGTCGATGGCCCCGTGCGAGGGCAGGCGAGGCGCAGCGGCTGGGCAGGGTGGCAGAGCTCTGGCTGGGCAAATGGCGCTTCGGGGGCACCCGGGTCTGGGGTCTCCTGTCCCAGGTACTGGGCACGATCTCTGAGTGCGTTCAGTGTGGGCAGCAGGGCGAGGGAGGGTCTCCTGCCCCCCTGCTCTGCCCCAGTGAGGCCACCTCGGGAGTGCTGGCTCCAGTTCTGGGCTCCCCAGTTCAGGAGAGACCAGGAGCTACTGGAGAGAGTCCAGGGGAGGCTGCGGAGCTGCTGCGAGGCTGGAGCATCTGTGTGGGCAGGCGAGGCTGAGAGCCCTGGGGCTGTGGAGCTGGAGAAGAGCAGGCTGAGAGGGGAGCTGAGCAATGCTGAGCAAGAGCTCAAGGGCCCGCGGGGGGGAAGAGGCTGGGGCCAGACTCTGCTCAGGGGTGAGGCCTCCTGCTCTGCAGCCCTGCTGCTGGGGGCATTGGGCTGCACTCGCCCCGTGTCCACTCGCAGGCAGCCGAAGGTGAGGGGGTGTGGGTGTTCTCCAAGCTGACAGCTCCACACCCGTGGGCTCAGGGGGTTGTGATCCAGAGCCAGCCCCGGGTGCCGCTGCCCTCATCCTGCCTGCTCTTGCTCAGCTGCGCTCGTGGCAGGGCCGCGCTTCGCTGGCGCTGGAATTGGGTCATGGAAATGATTTGTCTCGAGCCTCCCCTCGCCGCACACGCACTCCCGCACACCAGATGTTTGCCTTCCAGGTGACGTAGCCCCTTCCGTAACCAGCGAGGCCGGCGGTGCCGTGTCTGACGATGCCTTATTCAGAGACAAACTGAAACACATGGGAAAATGTGAGTGGGTTTGCGGGCTCCGCGTTGGCAGCAGGGCGTCCGCGAGGGCTGCCGGGGAGGCGGGAGCGGGGCGGGCAGGGGAAGAGGGTCAGTTGTGGGTAGGCAAGGTCACGAAAATCCCAGTGAAAGGGTAAAAATGTCAGGACCCCCCAGCAGGAACCGACGTGTCTCTGTTGGTGCCATGGCCCGCAGCAGCCTTGGGAAGGGTTTTGGGGTCAGCCCCTCACTCGGCTGCTTCCCTTCCAGCCACGCGCAAGAAGCTGTTTGAACTCGCCAGAGCCTTCTCAGAGAAGACAAAGATGAGGAAATCAAAAAGAAAACACTTGTTGAAGCACCAAGTGTATCCTAAGCGGGGCTGGGGAGCTCTGGGGGGTGCGGAGCTGCCGGAGCAGCCTCCCTCGGGTGCTCCTGGGGACTCCCTGAGGCCGTGATCTGGCCGGAGCCTCCCGGCTGCCTCTCGCAGCTGGGCCTCGGGCTGGGAGGGGCGATTGCGGTGCCGCGGCCACGTCCTGGCCCCACGACTGGTTTTCCTTAGCGGAGGGCACAGGCTGGGGACAGCGGCTTCCACGGCAAATCTTCTCGACGACGTCGAAGGACATTCATGCGGTAAGGAAGATGGTGCCGTGCTGTGCTGTGTGCGCCGTGCTAGCTGGGGGGCCGCGGGGCCGCAGCATCGCTGCGAGAGCTGGGGCATGGCCACCCGTGCTACGGGCTCACCCCGGTTCCACGCAGCTCTCCTGGGAGTGGGGAGACAAGGGACGGCATCTCCTCTTTTGGGGAGCCCTGGGGCTTGCAGACAGGCTGTGCAGCCCTGGGGGATTGCACCACAGTCCTGGCAAACCTCTCGTCAGCCGGATTTGCAAAGAACTGAGTCTTGGTAGCGGGTTGTGTGCCAGCCTGGACCACCCCAGGGTTGGCTCAAGTGCCACCGTGTGGTAGAAATGCCCCCGGTGGGCCAAACCCTCCTTGCAGTGCTCTGGCAGAGTCCTGTGTCCCAGTGCCTGGGAATTGTCTGTCTGGGTTGCTGGAGTCCCTGCCCTGGGACAGAGGCCGGTGTCCTCCCCGTCAGGGCACCTTGCTGGGGCAGGGACCGTGGCGCGGTGGCTGATGTGCCGGCGTGGAAGCGGCTGCAGCTCCCGACAGCCCCCGACAGCCCCTGCCTGCCTCTGCCTTTCAGATGAAGACTTCCAAGCGCGGAGGCAGCAGCTCCGGCAGGAGGAGGAGGCGCTGAAGGAAGGGCAGTAAACGGTGAGAGACATCTGGGGATGAACCCTTCCCAGCCAGCGTGTGAATGGTCCTGTCTGTCCGTCTGTCCTGGCTGGAGGAGGGAGCCGAGTGCTCTGCGGCAGGTCCAGAGTGTCTGGGGCTTGCTGGGGAACAGCCCTGGGTGCTGCGACGGGCCACGGTGCGACTGCAGCTGAGCACAGACCGTTCCCCTTCCCCCCTCGTCTCGTCCCCTGCAGGTCCCAGCGCTGGGGTTTGTTGCTGGCCCAGGACGTGCACGAGGCTTCAGAAGAAGATGGCTGAAAAAGGAAAATAAAAGCACCCAACAAATAACCTGGTATTTTGGCTGCTCCCCCTCTGCCGTTGTGCTCCTCTGCAGTACGAGGATCGAAGCCAGGCACAAGGTTTTCTTACCAGCGGTTTGAAAACAACTTCTCCTACCTAGCGGATCAGCCAAAAAGGAAAAATAAAATAGGAAAGAAAAAAGCCGGCAGCTGATGTGAGCGGCTGCGGAGGAGCCAGGGGAGCTCGGACTCGGGAGGAGCAGGAGCAGCGTCCCACCTGCTCTCTGGGCCCGAGCCGCGTCGCAGGAGGGATGAAAATCGGTCGTAGTAAGAAGGATGCGTTCACGTGTGGCATCTGCTTGGCCGGAGCGCTCCTGAACATATCTCTGTAGCCATCTGACGTAACTTTACTCTGCGCACACGGGAAAAAAACCAACCACGTGAGAGCGAGAACCTAACAGCCGTTGTCTGCTACCGCTAGGAGTAACGAGCAGAGAGTCAGGTCAGGTAATAGTCGAATAATATAAATTGTTTATAAAAGGAAAGGCCTTTTTTTTTCCGAGGCGTTTCACTTTGAATTAAACCTTTGCCTTCGGCATTGCTAAAACTGCCTTGAAGTACGGACGCTTTGTGCCGCCGCGGGGCCGGACGGCGGGGCAGCACCAAGGGCTGCGTTTCGCATCAGCTTAATGCTCGCTGCCGAAGCAGGATGTGTCCCACGGGCTGCGGCGTGCCAGTCGCGGTCCCAGTCTGTGTCCCCCGCGGTGGTGGTCCTGGCTGCCGGGCTGGGTGCTCAGCAGCTGCAGGGATACCCTTTGCCGCAGGTAAGATGCAAATCCCAAGCTCGGGGCGGTTGCAGCTGGAGCTTGCAGAGGCTTTTTGGGCACGGAGAGTTTGCACAAGGGCTTGCGAGCGCTGCCGAGTTTGGTGCGGAGCCGGAGCTGGCCCGGTGGCAGAGCAGAGCTCCCTTCCTCATGCCCACCCCGGGGTCTCATTCTGCCGGGGAACGCAGCGAAGGGCTGGGGGCCGGCAGGCAGCGCTTGAACCGTTGTAGCTTTCAGAGGAGCCGTCGGGCTAAAAATAATTACGTAAACAAATTCCTTCCCCGCGTAAGTAACGAGCAAGGAGCGCAAAGTCAGAAATCGCTCCCGCCAGCGCATTTTCTCCTCCCTTATCGGCATGATCTGTTGAGCGCTAAATGCGGGAGGCGGCTCTAGACGGGTCTGCTTCGCTTGCTGGCTCCCGCAAAGCAGCACAAGTGTTGCAAGATGGGAGCTGCGAAGGCGGCAGACGCAGAATCCCCAGCCGCCCGACACACACGCAACTGTTTTCCCTGCCTCTCGGCGGGGTTTGGTAACAAAAGCCCACGTCGCAGGCGCTGCCTCCCGACAGGCTCCTTTTCCAAGGCGCCGGAGCCCGCGTGCCTTTGAAGCGGCTGCGCCAGGGTTTCTGTTCCCAGCCGTGCACCTGCTGAGAGCCGCGGGCGCTGGTGGGGATCGCCCGGGAGCCCTGGGCTTCACCCCTCCCTGGCCAGGGCCGCGGCTGCTTCCAGGGCTCTGGGGCTGCAGGGTCCCGGTCGTGTCCCGTTAGCGCGAACAAAGCGCTCCCGGCAGCGCCGGGCTCGGCCAAAAGCTGGGGTGCGCTGAGGGGGAGGGCGGCGTGTGCTGGGCTGGAGGCAGCCTGAGATGCCAGCGAGCTCGGGGTTCCTAGAATCGAAACAGCAGAAGCTCCGCTGGGCTAAGCTGATCCCGGCTTTGGTGTCAGCTCCTTTCCTCTGCGAGGAGGGACTTTGGCGGTGGGTCTAGAGCAGCCAGCCCACAGCATTCTGTGATCCTGCGGCCGTGGGCACAAGGGGCTAAGGGTGAAGCCGGGGCTGGGAACAGAAGGTCCCTTAGTCCATGGGTGGGACTTTTAATCCCAGCCTGAAGCTGGTGTAGAGGGAGGAGGGCCTCCTTCCCTACCCTTGGCTGGCTCTGGGCTCTGTAGGAGGCTGCCGTTACTCCCTCCCTGTCCAAAAGCAGCTCTCTGCATATTTGGAAGAAAACCAAGCTTGGAACCAGATCAGCTTGTCAATGTTCCAGCGCCTCTTAGCTACCGAGGGCTCAACTTCCAGCGCAGTTTCCATGAGCGCAGGAAGCGCCGGCAGGCAGGCGGGCAGGAGCTCAGGCTCTTGTGGGAAGGAAATTCTGCTTCTCCCAGCGAGGAGGTTGTTCCTGGCGGCTGCTCTGGCGCACGGGGCAGGAGGAGAGGCCGCCCAGCGCTTGTGCCTGGGCACTTGCAGCACGGCTTTCCGTGGCCGAGCTCTGGGCTGGTTTCTGTCACTGGTTCTTGCCGGGGGACGGGCTGTGTCGTGCCGTGGCCGCGGAGGATGGCGCCGAGCTCCCTTCGGTGCTCCCGCGCTGGGCACGGCCACGTTTCGCTGTCACCTCCCAGGTCAGTCCTGCTGGAACCGCCGGCTTGGCGGCGGGGGGATAAATGCTGCCGTGGGCCGCGGGGAGGGGACGGGTGTCAGCGCGCAGCCGCCGCTGGCTGCACACGGTGGGCACAGACCCCCCGGCCTCGCCGTCTCTGTCCCTGCTGCCCGCAAAGCTTTTGGGTTGGGTGGGTCTGGCCACACCAACCGCAGGGGGTGCCCAGGCCCCTGAGCACGTGGGGCTGGTGGCGGCGGCTTCGCAGGGGCCTGGGGGTGTCTTCGCTAACGCAGTTTAATGACTTGCCCTTCAACATCCCAGGCCAGGCAAAGCCTCTCCGAATGATGCCAACTCTGTAGCCATTTCAAAATATCTTGGAGGTGCAAAGCATCATCCTAACGGNAGGTTGCTGGGGGCTCTGAGCAACCTGCTCTAGTTGCAGCTACATGTGTGTGGGGCACCTGCCTTTCAGGAAGGAGCAGCAAAGGAGCAATGCCGTGGCTGACCCGCTTCACTCCGAGCAGAACAAGCCTCTCAGGGCCAGGGCGTGTGAGACTTCGTTAAACTGTTTCATTAGCGCTCGCACAGAGACTCCTCCGTGTCTGCCGAGCGGGTGGGCTGGCTCCTTCGCCCTGTCTCCTGGCGGAATGGAAATGCGTTGTTATAATGAATTATTCCTGCAATACGCGTTGTTCATCTCCAGGCCGTGCCGCGCTGGCGGGACCACCGGCTCTGCAACGCTGGGGAGTGAGGAGCTGGAGGGTGTTGCTGGAATCGCTCCTGAAGGGGCTGGTCTCAGCGTTGCTCCTGCAGGGAATCCCTGCTCGGCGCTGGGCTTGGCTTCCCCTTCCTTTCGTGCACCCTGCAACAGGCTGGAGGAGGGAAACTTTGGGTGAGAAACTCCTCAGAGGCTCAAAAAGCAGCGAGGGGACCCAAAGATGAGGGAGGGTTCGTGCTGGAAGGGAGGGAGGGGCAGGTGCCCATCGAGCCCCCAGCCAGCACCCAAACCCTTCATCTCCAAGTGTGGCTTGAAAACCTTCCCCGCAGAAGAAGATGCAGGAAAAAGCCAAGGTGTTCTTGCCCCAAATCTCAGAAGCAGGGGAAAGCTGAAGGAGCCTGGCTCAGGCCTCCCTGGTGCAGTCGCAGCGAGCCCGCGGGGAGCCGGAGCTCTTTCGAAGAGCTCCAAAGCCCAGGGCCTGCCCAGTCCTTTAAGCAGCCCTGGAGCCGTCCCAGCACCTCCCTTATGAATTCTTCTTCTCTAGAGGGGCGAGGGTTTGCCTTTCCGAGCCGTGCTTGGAGCAAACCAGTAGCTGAGAAAAGCCCAGGGCTGCAAACTGGGCTGAGCTGGGAGCGAGCGCTGGAGGCGTCCTAAGCCTGGCACCCACAACCTGCTGCTCTGCCCTGGAAATTCCCTGTCCCCTTCCCTCCCGAGGCTGGCAGGTGGAGGAGGGATGATGCATTTGCTCCTCACCAGCTCGTTCCCAAGCCCAGGGCGCACCCAGTGTCCGGGCAGTGCTGGCTGGGGGAGGCTGTGCACCGAGGGCAGAGACCAGGGGAGGCTGCGGGGCTCTGGGAACAGAGGGAAATGGAAATTCTCCCTTATGAGGGGAACATTTCCCTGCTGGGGAAACACTGAGGGAGCTGGGGCTGTTCAGCTTGGAGAGAAGGAGCCTGAGGGGGGACCTCAGTCATGGTTAGAAATACGGAAAGGGCGAGTGTCGGGAGGATGGAGCTAGACTCTTATGATAGGACAAGGGGTAACGGGTGTGAGTTGGAGCACAGGAGGTTCCACTTAAATATGAGAAAAAACTTCTTTGCAGTGAGGGAGCCAGAGCCTGGCCCAGGCTGCCCAGGGGGGTTGTGGAGTCTCCTCTGGAGACGTTTCAAAGCCGCCTGGACGAGTTCCTGTGGGACTTGGTCTGGGTGATCCTGCTCCGGCAATGGGGGGATTGGACTGGAGGAGCTTTAGGGTCCCTCCCAATCCCTGACACTCTGTGCCTCTGTGACTCTGCCATTCCCCCAGGCTGTGGCTCTGTGTGAGGCACCGTCTGCTGCCACCTCCTGGGCTCAGGCCGCAGCGCCGGGGCTGAGCAGGGCAGGATCGGGGCAGATGGGACGAGCCACAGGAGGGAGAGGAGGAGCTCCAGGCCCTGGGACATCCCGGGGACATCCCTCCAGCCCCCGGAGAGAAAGCACCGAGCTGTGGAGCTGGGGGAGCAGAGAATGGCTGGGGCTGGGACACACCTTGGAGCTCATCGAGCCCAAGAGTCCCCCCAGCCCTGCCAGGGCACCACTGCCCCGTGTCCCTCAGCACCACATCTCCACGGCTTGGAAACCCCTCCAGGGGTCAGGGGGACTCCACCCCTGCCCTGGGCACAGACCCCGGAGCCATGTTCTGACCCCACAGCCGTTCCCTGGGCAGGGGGTGTCCCCAGGCAGGGCGGGAGTAGGTGTCTCCGGGCAGGGGCTGTCTTCCCGCTGCCTCCCTCAGCCCCGGGGGTTCCCCTTTAAATGGAGGGCGAGGGGGGGAGGGGGCCCACGACCCTCCTCTCGGCCATCGACTGGCGCTGCCTGGGCCCCGCCGCCCATGCCCATTCGGCTTTCGGCTGCGTGCCCTGGCGGGCGGCCCAATCAGCGGCGGTGGGGAC
>WEIS01088978.1:10428-57203 GCA_013389965.1 Todus mexicanus | reverse complement strand
AAACAGTTCTTGTTCTTAACATGGTATTAAAGTGCTCATTTCTTTTACAATGCTTTTAGATAATGGCTTCAGTTGTAGCCTCATCTTGCAGTGTAAATGAAGAGTAAGAGAGAGACCCTTTTCTTTCCCTTCTGCCAGACTTCCTCTACTTGGTGTGTTCTTTGCAAATTCTCAATTACCAAACCAATGGTTACCAAGCGTGTCTGAGATGTTACTTGACACGCATCTTGATTACAAACATCTTTCAACATTTTGTGTAAGCAAACATTTCTGATTCCATTGCAGGCATATGTTTTTCTTGCATATAAAAGAAGATCTTCTTGCTGGTAATCTTCAGTGTTCTTCAGAGCATGCAATTGAACTCAGTGCATTGCTGGCACAGATGAAATTCGGAGATTATAACCAGAACACGGCCAAGTACAATTACGAAGAGTTGTGTGCAAAAGAGCTCACCACTACCATTTTGGAGAGGTAAAAAGAACACCAGGATATAGCCTCCTTTTTAGAGAGCAAAGCCATAAGATTCTGTTATGCCTTTAATAGCTGATGCTAACGGTACATCTTGTGTTGCTAAGAAAAAATAGATAGTTTTAGAGATTGGAACTATGGCCTGCATGTTTAATGTTCTGATTTCAGTTGATTTTTTAAGCTATTGTTACGAGGGTTTAATTTTTTTGTGAAAAGGAAGAGCTGCTGAACTCTAGGACTTGGGGAAATGCATGTAAATACTTGGAGCAGGGTAATCAAATTGCAAGTTATTTCTGAGAACGACACTCGTGAAAGAAAGTACCAAGAATTTATCTAGCCTTAGTACCTTTACACTGAGAAGTAAACAGGACTCCTAAAACACCTTCATGCTTGAAACATCTTCAGCTCAGTTCTCTATTCCTGAATACGAAGAAACTTCCAGTGTGTTGTGCTTTTCTGTGGATTTTTTATTTATAAGCTTAGCAGTTGTTCAGGTAAATACATTGTGAGGAGAGCGTTAGTTGGAGAGCCTTAGTTACATGGAGCTTTCATATTTCTAAGCCAAATGCACGGTAGTGTCTCCTGAACATTTTTGGCATGTTCTGGTAATTGTCAGTTCTTTCCAGTTCATGATTGAAATCTATAGCCAGATAAAGCAGGTCAGGAGCATTTAATAAGCTGTTTAACTAGGTCATCTAAAAACCCATGTTAAAACAAGCTGCTGACGGTAATGGCACGTACTTGAGTTATTTCACCTATCCTTAATCTTTTTATCAACAGCATTATTGCAAAGCACAAGGAGCTAGAAGGTCTGAGTCAAGCTTCTGCTGAATACCAGGTTCTGCAGCTTGTTACAGCACTGGAGAACTACGGGGTAGAGTGGCACTCGGTGCGAGACAGCGAGGGGCAAAAACTCCTTATTGGTGTTGGACCTGAAGGCATATCCATCTGTAAAGATGATTTCAGTCCTATCAACAGGTGGGTGCTTTGTGGAACCATTTCCAGCTTCCATTTTCCACAAGTACTGAGCATGCCTCTTGGTTTTACATAAATATACAGAAGTACTCTCTGAATCACTAAAAAGAGCTACTGGAATGTAGGGGCTGAGCACACTACCTGCTTATAATCCAGACAACAACTGGCCTTAATACTCTTGATTTTTATATGTGGTTTTGAGGTGACATCTTCAATCCAGTCAGAGATCATTCTAACATCTGATGGAAGTGCACTGTGGTCGTTTGTGGAAAACACCCTTATTCTTAAAAGCTAAATAGCCTTTCTTTTTTTATATATATTCATTTATAGGATTGCTTATCCTGTTGTTCAAATGGCCACTCAATCTGGGAAGAATGTATATCTGACTGTTACCAAGGAGTCCGGTAATAGCGTAGTTCTCTTGTTCAAGATGATCAGCACAAGGGCAGCAAGTGGACTCTACAGAGCAATTACCGAGACACATGCATTTTACAGGTCAGTACTGCCACGAGTCAACTGCTGCTGCTCTTCTCCACAATATTTGAATTAAATGCTTAAGAAGCCAATAATCTGACTGCACTTCAGAAATGCTCCGCAAAATTTCACTGTCTTTGCAGCCTCTACTTTCCTCTTAAGTCCAGAAGCTGAACAGGTTTTTCCTGCTTTCCATTTTGTGGGGTGGGAGTACAAGACAAGTAAGCAAAATTTCTCGGTCTACCACGATAAGTAACAGCGCTTCAGAATATAAACTCACTCTGTTCTTTGATACTTCATAAACAATATATTTTTTTTCTCCCCATGTAAGAGGGAGGATGAGAGCACAAAGGAGACAAAAGTTCCTGTCCATCAGACCGTGTAGATGCAACTCCTTATTTCTCCTTCATTTGACTCCTGCAGTTACTAGAAGTTCTGTGGATGCCACCTTCCCATCCCATGTATTTATATCTTTGTCCTATAGTTCCTCTGTCCTTGCTCATGTGCCCAGGATTTTGTTTCACATCATCAGCTGTTCTTTATTCTGTTGTTCTTTGGGGCTGCTGTACTTGTTGATCACTGATTTTATTTTATTTTTTTTTCAAACACCTTCTCATTCCTTCTGTGAGGTCCGACACTGATCAGTAGAACTGACTGTCAGAGACACTTAGTGGTGTTTTCTCTGGTAACTACCACGCATCAGTTTCAATTACTTGAAGAATTGGACTTAGAATAGAGCAAAGTACATACACTAGGCAGAGACCTGGCCAGCTTCCCCGATTAAATCGTTTTAATAGAGTTACAGCAATTAACATCAACTCGTTGCCTTTCTAATCACTGCAGCTAATCAGCAGCTAACCACTGCTTATTTTGTGAGCCTGATGTTAAGCATGTCTTGTTCTGCTCTGTAATTACCTGCACTTCCACTGTTGTTTTGCACTCTTTGTACTTTTTTTTTTTCCAGGCTATTAAAGTGTTATATAACTTTAGCCTTAACTTCTTGATCTTTGATCTTTGTCTCTGCTTGTAACTTCTGCTGTCCTTTGCAGTTTCTGATTTTAATTTAAGTATCATTTTAGTTAGGCAATAGAGTTTGGCTGTAAACTTAGCTCGTGGACCTTAGGCCCTGTGAGGTGGTGTTTGTGTTTTCTTTCCTGCGTTGTTTAGAGAAGCGATATGGCTTAAAAGGCTTCTGCAGAATTAACTATATCACTGAAACCTGTGGCAGGCATGGTCAGGGGAGCTTGAAATACTCGGTGGCAAATACCAGTGGTTTAATTTAATTTTCTACGCTGCATTCACACTGGTTCCCTTCAGATGTGCTAATACTAGTGTATAAAGTACTGAGTGAGAATTTGGTTAAAGACATCACTTGACTATGTGTTACAATTGTTCAGAGCCTGTCTAAAGAAAGAGCTGTTATGCCAAAGGGTATTAATTAAAATTCTTTAATGCAATGCTAGGAAATTACCTTGTAAAGAGGTGTTGCCGAGCTGGACCGTGGATTAAGCAAGCATTGGCTATTTGTAAAGCCTGAAGTCCCTTCCATAGGCTGACTCAACTCTGCCAGACTCTTCATGTTTTGAAGATGCAAAATAACTGTCACTTTTCCATTTCACACTTTTCCAAGTAGAGTTGTCATGCAAACAACATTCAGTAGCTTTAATATCACCTCAGGCTGCTCTACTTGCTCTAATTTCAGTGCTGTTACTCTAACTTTGGGAACAAATTATCGTGGGGATCAGTTTATTGGTATTAACTAACCAAGTTTGCATTTGTCCTGTTACTTATAGGTGTGACACTGTCACCAGTGCTGTCATGATGCAGTACAGTCGA
Source organism: Todus mexicanus (assembly GCA_013389965.1). Taxonomy (NCBI): domain Eukaryota; kingdom Metazoa; phylum Chordata; class Aves; order Coraciiformes; family Todidae; genus Todus; species Todus mexicanus. The sequence continues at coordinate 53,450 of WEIS01088978.1, read as the reverse complement.
GACTTAAAGGGCCACCTAGCATCTCTGTTCCTGAATGAAAACATTAACCTTGGTAAAAAGTACGTCTTTGACATTAAAAGAACATCGAAAGAAGTTTATGATCACGCGAGGCGAGCTCTTTACAATGCTGGCATCATGGATCTGGTTTCAAGAAGTGACCAAACCCCACCAAGTTCTCCCCTTAAGTCTTCGGAAAGTAGCATGAACTGTGACAACTGCGAGGGTCTTAGCTGCCAGCAGACGAAAGCTCTGCAAGAGAAGCTGCGGAAGCTCAAGGAGTCCATGCTCTGTATGGTCTGTTGCGGAGAAGAGATAAATTCGACTTTTTGTCCCTGCGGCCACACCGTGTGCTGCAAGACCTGCGCTGCCCAGCTCCAGGTAATTGCAATGCCTTTAAAATGTGTGGTGTTATATATGTTCAAGTTTTGGCTTTCTGAATGCTTTCGTGGATTAATGTGTTTACGTTGATACTCGAGTCAAACTTATTTTTAACATTTTATTTGTGGTAAACTAATTCCGAAGAACATTTTGTTCAGACGATGTGTTCGAAAGACCAGTTTTAATTGTGTTAACTTTCAGGAAGGGTAGTAATTAGCCGCATGTTTCTCAACGACACCGTGTTTTAAATATAGAGATTATGGAAAAATGCTGTTACTGTTTGTGGAGGGAAGTCTCCAATTAGCGGAGAGACTCTCCAAATGCAAAGTAAACTAATTTCCTCATGTTTTTCCTTTCCAGTCATGTCCTGTTTGCCGATCTCGTGTAGAGCATGTCCAGCATGTGTACTTGCCAACCCACACCAGTCTTCTCAATCTGACTGTGATATGATCGACGGACACACTTTAAACCCATCATGTCCTCTTTCAACTGCACTAATACGAAATGCAACCATTGATTGTGAAGAAGGCAATCACTCTGGCACCTATCCACGATCAAAAGCAAAAATCCTGCGTTTCTTAACATAAATATTCTTCGTTCAGCATGTCCAAAATGGTTTGGGACAGCTTTTGAGAGCGGAAGCGTAATCGATTCTTGTTGCTTCAAAGGCGAACGGCGCGTAAGTTGGCAGCGTTGCCACCGAGCTAGGTAACCCTGGAGAAACGTGGTGTGCACATCGATACACCCAGCGAGAGCAATGCAGCCTTTTGTTTTACATTCTCATTCCTTTTTAGTACAGTCACCCCATTTATTTTACTAGCAAGACTAGCTTTTACAAATACCAGTTTAGTACGGCTCAATAGTTTCTGCTTTTAGTAAAGCGCTTTAAAGAGGAGGGGACTTCTTTTAAAAACAAAGGTTTTAAAACTGAAGTTACAAGTCATCAAGCAGCTGCGTTTAACTCGGAATTCTATTAAATAAAAAATTCTGAGAGGATAGCTTTGGAAGGGTAGGGCAAGTTTGTTAATCTCAGTGTTGAGGGTGGGTCAGGAAAGTCTTCTGGTTGGCCATGTCCTGTGGCAGCACTAAAGGGGTGTCACGGCTCTCGAGAGGCAACACACCCAGATTTTCCACGTCCACCTTAGCTGGTGGTCTGGGGAGCTGCAGTCAGCCGCCCTTTCAGTTGGCTTTGTTTTTGGAGACTGATTTTAAACTGTAAACCATGTACCATTACTTTCTAAGATAAGGGTTGTGTATAGTTTTAAATGCTTTTTCTTCAGTTAACATCTTTATTGGGAAGGTCATTTCCTGCTAAGACGCTTTTTGATCTCCACCCCCCCCTAATTGGGCATTTCGGGCTCTGGTTTCTTAGTGTATTCTCCAGGGTACAGAGGGATCTAGAGACCATGTTTGGGTGCAATACTGGCTTACTCAAAGCTAGAAAAGTACACTGTCACTTTACTGAAACTTTCTGACTATACTTTTCATATTGCCTTAATGTAGCAGTACCGTGTGTTTATGCATCTGTTTCTTTGCACAGACATTTTGTCAGAATATTAAAACTCTACTTTTTTATGACACATTAGCATATAAACCTTACTCTAAGAGGGTATTTATTTTTTCACTTTGTAAAGAAAATTTTGTTTCCTCATGGAGCAAGAGCTTTGTCCTATATCGTAGGCAACTTCTGTCTTTTTATATTCAGATTAATAAAGGACTTTAAAAATCTGCTTTGCGTTACTGGTAAGACTTTGTTTCTGGAATTCCTCTGAGGCATTACTGAACTGAAAATACAGGGTGAAGTATTTTCGTGTTTACGCTCTTGAATGGTGTGTCATGTTTTGAGGTAATGAAGTTTACTCAGGTGCATGTGAATTTCAAGGGAGGGAAGAAAATGGATGTGGTGTAACCACCTTTGTTCAGATTCCAACTGTGAAATAGCCTTCAGAATTCACTTTGTGAAGACCTTTCCTACACTAAATCGCTCCAAATATATGGAGTAATATTCCAGTGAGATGAGAGAAATATAAGAGTGCAGCTTGAGAGTTGGGGTTTCACCAGTCCTGTGTAAGAAAGTTGTTAATTACAGATGTGTTGGTGTCTTTTGACTGAAGCTCTTTGTGTTTACTAACTTACGACTCTCCTTTCATGTTCTTGAAGAGACGGTGCTTGAGCTCTTCCACCTTGATGCTCTGGCTGAAGGATGTAAGGCAGTGCGGGGATTGGACCAAAGCTCTCTGGAACTCATGGGGCTCTATTCTGGCAAGTGTGAACCCAAGTCGCTGAACTGTGACCTTTTAAAATGAATTTATTGGTATTTAAAACAGATTATCAGAGTATCGTATTGTTAAGACAATTCATCAGGAATTGAAGCTTGAGGCTTTGGACCTAAAATTATGTAGGCTATCTCTGAAACTGTTGATCAGGAGAGGAGGAAGGTGGCTGGGAGCTAGGTGAGAAGTTCAGAATACAAGAGCTGTTTGGCTCCAAGTCAGGTGCCTTAGGCAGAAGATCATCTTTTAAAGATGAAAATTTCATCTCAGCAAGTGGGCGCCACTGAATTCACTTTCGAAGATGATAGAAGTTCAAAAGAAAAGTTGTGTTATCCTTGAGTACCCCCCTTCCTTCTTTTTAAATGGCATGTAAGTGTTGCCAGAGCAGACTGTATCCAGCTGCTAAAGCCCCAGGATCACAGTTCTGTGTGGACAGAATTGTGTTAGTAACATCTAATCCATTATCCTCCAGCAGCTGGCTTGTAAATTAATATAAAGAGATGTTAATACAGGCATCTGATTGAAAGCATTCAACAAGATCAAGCTGTTACAGGCAAGCATTAACTCCAGGTCCTTGTAATTAAATTGGCTGGGTAATTAGACACACCTAATAAAAGTAATTCCAGCAGTTAGAACTCTAATCAAGGTGGGGTTTGACACATTGTAGGGCATTGGTGGAGTTCGGGCAAAGCCCGTGACTTCCGTAAACACCTTCTGCCTAGGCTTGTAAAGCTCTGCAGAGGATCAGGCAGGAGTGGCGAGGTGCGGGTCCAGACCAGAGCCTGGCAAGTCCTGGTTGTAGCTGCGAGTGCTGGGAGCCCAGTTCTGAATTGGCAAAGCAGAGCGTGGAGCACAAGTGGAGGTCGATGTCTTCCCCCAGTACCTCTGTGTGCTCCGCAGCCAGCGTGGCTTCAACCAAATGTTATTACCTGTTCAGAGAACCGAGCACCAGGTAACCCCCGTCTTTGTTTATAGGTAAGATCAAACAGGATGCAAACCAATATAAGAACACCTTTGGTTTGTTCACGGACAGCTCTCCTCAGAAGCATTGTTTGAAGTGTAGTTGATCGTGCTATGCTGGAAGTTTTGCCAACAATCCCAAACCGCTGTGGTGTGCGGTGCTCAATGTTTGCAGTTCCAGTCCGCCGCTCCTTAGAAGCGCCGTGTCCAACCCACAGGAGCTGCCAAGTGCTGGGAGGAGAGTGAAAGAAATGATAGGACATCTTGAGCTCCACATGCCACGTAGCCAGCCTGCAGAAAGAGCTGGGTCTTGTTTGCCAAAGTGCAATTGGGTCACAACAACCCCCTGCAGCGCTACAGGCTTGGGCAAGAGTGGCTGGAAGCTGCCTGGCGGAAAGGACCTGGGGCTGCTGGGCAGCAGCCGGCTGAAGGTGAGCCAGCGTGTGCCCAAGAAGTCCTAGGGAAATTATTATGCCCCTGTGCTCAGCGCTGCTGAGGCTGCGGCTCAAATACTGGGTGCAGTTTTGGGCCCTTCAGCAGAAGAAACACGTGGAGGTGCTGGAGCATGTCCAGAGAAGGGCAATGAAGCTGGTGAAGGGTCTTGTGAGGAGCGGCTGAGGGACCTGGGGTTGTTCACTTGGAGAGAAGGAGGCTCAGGGAAGACCTTATTGCTCTCTAGAACTACCTGGAAGGAGGTTGGACTGAGGTGGGAGCTGGTCTCTTCTTCCAAGGAACAAGCGATAGGACAAGAGGAAAACGCTTCAAGTTGTCCCAGGGCAGGTTTAAGTTGGATATGAGGAAGAATTTCTTCCCAGGAAACATCAAGGCCTGGCCCAGGCTGCCCAGGGCAGTGGTGGAGTCCCCATCCCTGCAAGGATTTAAGAGCTGTGTAGAAGTTGTTCTGAGGGACGTGGTTTGGTGGTGCCCTGGCAGTGCTGGGTTAATGGTTGGACTTGATCTTCAAAAGCATCACAGTATCGCCTAGGTTGGAAAAGACCTAAAAGATCATCCAGTCCAACCTAAGGCTTCCAACCTAAATGATTCTGTGATTCTTTCTCCTAAGCAGCTTAGTCTGAATGTTGTAATGGATGGCAGTGGGGAAAAAACAAATCCCTGAAACAACAAAAAAGAAAAGCCCGAATAGTTTGTGAGATCAGCTGGAGTTTGTGTCCTTTACTCTTCTTCAGGAGCAGGAGGATTGATCACAAAGCTTCTCACACCTTACCTGAGTGTACCTGTGCATACCACTTGTAGAGAAGTCAGCTCCCGTGCTGATGTTTACTACCCAGAGCTAGCACAAGTTGGCAAGAAAACTCCCAGCAAATTCAGTTCTTATTTATGTTGAGCGTTGCAGTGCAGCTGCCGCCATCCCCTGGGCTGTGTGCAACGTCGCTTTAAAAAGCTACAGCCTCGAGTTTCTGCTGCAAGTATCTAAAGGGGGAAAAACAGGCTTTCAGAGACAGCACGGCTTGTTGAGTAAATACAAGAGCAGGTGCCCTGCTAGTTCCTGAGACCTCCTGCTGGCAAAACAGCATTCAACAGCGGCTCTGTGGAGAGAGGGTTGGGTTTGAACTGTAGGTGAGGTGTTCTTGCTAAAATGCTGTTACGCTTCAATGTAAGGAGTAAACAAGCCAGGAATTTGGCAATAACTCCACCTGTGCTACTAGGGCTGGGAACTCCCAGCCTTCTCCTGATATCTGCCTGGCTTTCATCCTCCCTTCTCTGCAGCAAGATCTCTGTTTGCAGAGAGCTCAACCTGCAGGGACTATAAAGGCAGGATGTTGAGACGTTTCCAGTTACAGCTGTCACAAAAGCGCAGCTCTGCTCTCCACTACCTAGTCACTCGTTTCAAGGTACGTACAAATGTTAAAACGCTAAAGAAACTTTAGAAGGGAGGCTTCTGTATTTTGGAATTATTTTGATTTCTTCCCCGAGTGCCATAAAAGCTGGTGCACGGCAGCATTCGTAGATTGCAGGATTTATTTCTTTGCTACATCAGCCTTGTTGCGTTCCTAATGCAATGCCCTCAGGGGAGAATTCTCCAGCCTACGCTATTTCACTTCACAGCAGCACGCTGGCACCTTGATCAAAGACAGGGGAAAATTACAGCTCAGATTTCCCCTGTGCGGTTTTAAAAGTTTTAAATGCTGTGCAGTGTTAAAATTACGAATTGACAAATCTTCGCTTCAGAAATGCCTGGTCAAATATCCTACCTGAATTCTTACCCGCCCTGATTTTCACTGAAAACACGGTGTGGTGCCAGGTAAAGGCTGCAGGAGCCTGTTGAAACAGAAAGTAGCGACTGACAAATGAGTTTGAAGGTAAAAAAACCAACCACAGTGAAATTGTGGAGGGGAAAAAAATCAAACACACCTGGGGAAGATTGCCAGAAGAGAGGTGGACTTTCCAGAGCAGGGTGCAAGCGCAGCATTGCTGGAGGAAGCCCAGACAGGGAGTTCTTGGGGGGGCTCCTGGTGCAGGGTCTGAGGCTGCGGCTGCCCCCAGGAGAGGTGGCCGGGCAGGGAGCACCAGTGGCCCTCAGCAACAGGGGCTGGCTGGGTCAGAAGCTGTTTGGGAGAGGCAGGACAGGGCCAGGCATGAGATGAGGCGTGTTGGGGCAAGCAAGCTGCTGCCAGGCTGGCAGCTCCTCCGGGAAACTCTCACCGGAGCACGGTCCAGGCAGGTCACAGCCAAGCCTCCCCATCTGCACAGAGCTCTTAACATCACACGTGTCAAAGTAAACCACCAGCTGAAGCCCCTTGGTTCAACACTACCTGCAATGGTACTGGGGGGTAAAAGCTACCACGGTTTCAGGGTCCTCTAGTTTCCTGGCAAGGGTGGTGTGAGCTGGGAGGAGACACCAGGAGTAACACTGAGGAAGGGCTCTGAGAGCTCCAGCTAAAGGATCATCCCTGGTTGTTGCAGCAGTGGGAAAACACAAACCATGACAATGCTGCAAATGTAGCGGGTGGGGAATCGTCACAGCTCCCCGTGGGGGAGTGGGATGTGAGGGATGGTGCTCCCCTACGCTCAAAGGTGGTGAGCGAGGTTCAGAATGACCTCCTGCTAGGATGGAGGAACTGGTGGGGGCTGGCCAGTGGATGACTTCATGGCACTCATGCGTACACCGAGTTCCTGAAAGGAAAAGGTCAAGCAGGCAAACCAGACCGGCTTGCCCAGAGCTTAACAACGGGTCACTTGCTGATTCCTTGCCAACTAAACTGTGGAATCCTTTTCAGCTGCTTGGAGGGTGGGACACGAGTGGGAGCAGAGTCAGTTTGCCCCTGAAAGTTGCTGCCTTTCTCTGCCTTCCCTTTGACCTTCTCCTGAGTTGACCTGATTTAGCCTCTTTGCTGACCCTTCCTTATTCCTGAAGGCTCTTCTGTTCCTTCACCAGTGATTTCTGGGATCCAGGCTCTGAAGCCAAGCTGCCCTCTTCTAACAGCGAATTCTGCTCCAGAAAAGAACCTGACTTTCTTTAGTCAACACCACCTGGTAAGGGTCTCACACACACATCCCTCTCTGTGCCCCTTGTCAGGAGCTCAGAGGGCACCATTCTCCATGTGCAGCAGCAACAGAAAAAATCAGTATAAATTAACGTTTCCTTTTACCATTGAGGTGCCTAAACAAAACTGTTTGTCTATAGGTACCCTTTCAGGGTCACTTAGTGGTTACGATGGCATTTCGCTGGGTGTGTGAAGGTGTTGGCCGTCTCTATTTTTATCCAGTAGTTGGTGTCTGGCTTCTCTGCTGCTGCAAAGCAAATCATGGCAGGTAATGATAGACGGTAACATGGCAACTTTTTACATAAACAGGCTTCCCAGAGCCAGATCTTCCTCTCTGCTGCCAGCAAGCTGTTTGTCTGAGGAATCCATGCATCTGGCACCAAATTCCAATCATAGCACTACAACTGCGGGAATTACAGAGACATTGGCAGCTCATCTGAAGAGACCGTATTTGTTTGCCTTGTTTAGAGCTATAAATAGTCAATAGAGGACTCTCGTTCAAACACTATTGACGATTGAAGTAAACCAGGCGCAGAGGCATGGCCAAAAATTGGACTTCGGCTCCAAAGCCAACCCAACTCTTGCCTCAGAAGCTGAAGTTCCAAAAGGGCAAGGCAAAAAGCGTGTGTCCATCAGCAAACCAGCCCTGAAGACGCACCAGGTGAGCGTGCTCGACCTTAAAACTGTTTGCCTATGTCCTTGTTTGAACTAGGAGATTTTTAAAAAACCTTCAGCACCGCTGTGGTTTGAGCAGCTGACTTCCTCCTCCACCTCTCTGAGGTCCACAAAGTGAAGCAATACTCAAGTGTCCGCTGAAGTGTCCTGAGAGCAACCTGCCTGGGCAACGTGCTGCCAACTCACGTGTTCCTCTTGAAGGGCAGTTGCAGGGTCTTTATATTTAGCACAGTGAAAGTGGTGGCCACCTTGTTGCTAGGCACACAAACACTTGAACCTGGGGCTGAAGAAGTGAATATCCACAGTTCTTCTGTTCCCTGAATGAACAATCCCCCTGCCGCAACAGGAAGAAGAGGACCATATCTTTCTTCCCTGATCTTTTTAAAAGAAATCAAAAGAAAAAGAGACAGAGGGAAGATCGCTCTGTTTCTGTTTTTAAGATTAATTGCCAGCTCCTTCTTGGAGGAGACATCTGAGGCTGGTAGGAATGACAGGTGTGGGAAAACCTTTGGAAGGAAAAAGAGGCACACAAATGTATTTCCACAACGGACATTGTTCCCCAAAGAGTCTTTTGATCTCGGGTAGGTTCCCAAGTGCCTAAGTGCTGGTATTTCCCCCTCAAGTCCTCTTCCTACCAGAAGGATTTCCCTCCGGAGTAGCTGCCGTGTCCTGCAAGCCAAGGTCATTACTGCAAACAACAATTTCTCTATGTGACAGGGAGCTCTGGAGCGACGGGAAGAGGCAGAATAACACCAGAAACGGGGCGTGTTCTAACAAATACAGAATGAGCAGAGTAGCTGTAAGTCATCCTGAAATTCATGTCCTTGAGCTAGAGGGGAACATGTGACTGTGGAAAGAGGAATGAAGAAGGGTAAGGAACAAGTGACAGGAAGATAAAGGGCAACTCCTCAGAACTCAAATACATTGCTGTGGTTTTTAATAACGAGTGGCACCATGTCATAAACTTTTGTTTCTCTCTGCTCTAAGTGACTTCGCCTGCAGCAGACTCCAAGTCTAGACTGGAATTTTTGGTTCTTAGCCATCTGCCTAACTGGGGTGTTTTTGTGATAAATGTATTTCCTCTTCATGAACTTCTTCTAAGGTATCACAGTTTGTCACAAATATAGGCTCAGGTCTGGGGCGAGCAGTTGAGCTCTCTAGACTTTGGTCCTGGCTTTTATCTGTAAGCGGCCCTGAAATGAAACCAGGTAAAACTCCAGTTTGAGAGTTTAAAGTTGAGACTGTGATCAGGATCTCAGCAGCACCGTTTGGGCATGTCTCTTGTTTTTGTTAAATATCGAGATGTGTTCTTTCCCCCTGACACTCATTCTTCCCTTCTGGCTTGTAGGTTGAAGATTCAGGTAATTACCACCCCGGGGTTTCCATCCTCTGGAAAATGCTGTGCGTGCCTATAAAAGACAGATCTTTCTGTCCAAACAAAAATGCTCATAGTGGGTGGGTTATCTTTCCTTCTTGCCTACTTGTGTTTGTTTCTCTGTAAAATGAGCATTCCCTCCAGAGCTGCTCAGGGAGGTCAGTCGTAAGTCTCATTTTACTGCACAAGTCGATACATGGACATTAATTAGGATGAGGTATCGGTTATTCTCTGAGCTCTGTTTCCCTTATCCCACCAAACCACGCATTGCCATTAACGCTGCTATGCCCGATTGGATTTGCAGTTTCTCCAAACTGCTGCTCAACCAGCTGGACTGCGTAAAAAGGGCATATCTGAGGCCCTATTCATGGTGACAGCAGCTTAACGGGACCTTCATCACCAACACAAAGACTAATCTAGTTATGTCTTTGTCTGGACGTGGCCCCTGCTGGCATTTTCCTTGGCACAAACACAGTGCAACGCCAAACTGCCACATGGAGTGGCTGGCAGAGATGGAGCGTGGCAGCCTCCGCTCCTCCACCTGGACACTTGGGCTTCTTTAGCTGCGCAATGGGATTAGAGAAAGAAATGGCTCAGGTTTGTGAAAATGAAGCCTCAGGTTGCTCACAGGCTCCTTGCTGATGCTAATGTGGCTGTCAGTTGAGTAAAGCTTGAGTGAGGATCATCATCTCCCGGAGCAAAAAGTCCTGTTCTGCTCCTGGCAGGTTCACAGTGGGAAAGGAGCACTGGGAAACCTCAGGGAAAGGACCCGGAGCCTTTGCACCAGGGGGAGGAGAAAGCAAAGCGAGGCATTTGGGAAAGACCCACACAAGGTGAGTGCATCGGCTCAGTGTGGGGAACGCGCGGTGGGAGAGGTACCATACCGTGGTTCCAAAGCTCAGAAAAAATGGTCCAGATGAAGGACACAGGGACACCAATATCACCTCCCTTCATAGTTTTATCGACAGATTGGTGAGGTGACTGCAGAGACTGTGTGTGTACAGGTACACGTATCACAGAATCACAGAATAATTACGGCTGGAAAAGACCTCTGAGATTATCAAGTCCAGCCTGTGACCTAACACCACCACATCAGCTAAACCACGCCACTAAATGTGGCATCCAATCTTTCTGGATGCTGGTGCTACACCCCTGGTGTACAGCTCTACAGCTGCTCTGACAATAATATTGGAGTGATTTCATCAGGCATCTTCCATATAAAAAGCAGATTATTTAAAAAATCACCAAAACCCCTGTATTTGCCATCCTTGACTGCATCCCAGATCTCCAATCTAAGGAGTTAAGGGTTTGAACAACAGCTCAAGGAAACCAAAGGGAATGTTGTATTGCTTGCAGATGACAGCTGCCCCCAAAGTGGAACGGGCACCAAGGACTAAGTGAGATGGAAAGAATCTGATCCTCCTCATTAAACTGCTCACTCTTCTACAACAGATGGTTTGTTCGCGAGTGTTTGCTGTTAAGAAAGTCGGGGCCCTGGACCAAAGGGAAAATGTAAGGCACATTTAACTACTTGCATATGTTGACTTTTGGAATCATTTCCAGCCAGAAATAAGGTCAGACATCTATACGCTGACCCTTCGGGTTTTGTTTGCCTGGGCTCTTTTCATTTGCTCGTGATTACGTTTGTCCTGTGACCCAACGCGACAGCAAAATGTTCAGTATCGTTTTACCATAAGCAGGAAACAAGCTCGGACAACTACTTAAAAGAAAGGAGAGCTGCAGCTCATGGAAGATTTTTGTATAGCAGAGACATTTTAATATAGGCGGGGGGAACAATTATTGTGTCTGCTTCTAACTCCATTCAAATAACTATGCTAATCTGCATCACTCAAAACTTACTTTGCTGTGTTGCCTGTCTGCTTCAGGCTGACGGAGGGTTTTTTTTCAAAATCAGTTTAAATTTTCTGGGAGGAAGAATAGGTTGGTTTCTAAGAGGAAGAATAGGTTGGTTTGCCATCCTAAAAATACTTGCCTGTGCAAACCCCTTGTGTGTACCATCCGGATCATGCAGATACATGTGGATTGCAGAATCACCTAGACTGGAAAAGACCTCGAAGATCCTCAAGCCAAATTATTAGCCTAACAGTGACAAGCCCTAGGCTAAACCATATCCCTTAGCACTACAACTACATGACCCTTAAATGCCTCCAGAGATGGGGACTCCACCACTACCCTGGGCAAGCTGGTTACCCTGCGGTTACTTTGGCAAGGCTGTGCTAGTTTAATTTACCTCAGAGTGTGGCTCATGTACCACCTTTTATCACCATCAAAACACATTCTTTAATATCAGGTGAATCCCAAAGACGTTTCTGGTAAAATAAAAAGCAAACCAGCTGTGTACTGCCTTTACTGGAAGCAGCGAAATGATTTCCATTCAAATACGGTGTTAAATCTCACTCTTCTGTTCCACCGTGAAGCAATGGGAAATTTATCTCATAAGCAGGATTTTTCCAAGGTTTTTTTGGAAACAGCTTCACAGCCTTCCCCGTCCCCCATCCTGTCAAATTGGCAGCCTGCATACCTTGAAACGCTGTGCACTGCGCAGCCATAAATCCCGCACGGATTTATCCGGCGGGCTTAGTGTCGTTACCCCCTGTCAGAGACAGGCTGCGGTGCTGAACGAGCGCATAACTTGACAGAGGTCATCCAAGGTAGCAAAGAGCTCGCAAGAGAGCGCAGGTTTCATAACAGCCTCTCATTTTCCGAGCGTTGCTGGGTAAGCAGCCTGGATGCGATGCCCTCTCGCTCTCATCATTTCCTTTCGCCTTCAACTGTTTCTATTGCAAATGCAACATAAAAAAAAAAAGCATTTATCAGGCATTTTGTTGCCTGTTTGCTGATCCCCCCCCCAAAAAAAAAGCTACCTGTCATATTCCGGAATCATTGCCAAATCTCAGCGTGGCTGGTTTTTAATATTCGCCGTAATTGTGTTAGCGTGTTTGCTGAGCGAGCGCTCCGAGCCTGTGCTGACCGCTCGGAATTCAAAATTAGCACGGTAATTATATTTCACAGGCTACTGGTCGATGGGAAATTTCACCTCGCTTGTGAATTTGCATGTTCTGAAATAGGTCGGAGAAGCAGATGGCTTTGAAAGAAGCAGAAAAAAAACCCCAACTATTAAAAGGGCTGGGAGTCAGTCTCCTGTTTTGCTTATTAGATTAAGCCCTTTCCGACAGGGTGAGTGCTCACATCCAGTTAGGTGGTTCACTAGCAGCGAGTGAATCATCGAGAGTGTCTCTGGAATTTTCCTGGAGGGTATTTTCTGGGTAGCTTCCAGGAGTATTTATGCACAGTGCATCCGGAAGCACCAGCTCGTTCTTCGCTGCAGCTCCAGCAGGGAATTGGAAAAGAGCAGCAGATGAGCCGGACATCTCAGAGTCTGAGGGCAGAGGAAAAACACTTTTCAATTACCGTGACGCTGAAGCTGTAATTAAATATAGGTGTTGCCAACTGCAAGATCTGTTAGATAACTGAGCAAACGTCGCTGGGGAAGCGACCTCAGCCTGCAGTATTTTTCTCACTTCTGTGGACACAAGGAAAAGTACCAACATCCCTATTCTAGCCCTTCTTCGATTATGATTTCAATCCCAACGATTACAGGCAGCGTCAGGAAGTTAAAATTCCTCAAGAAACACGAGCAGGAGCTCACTGTGCTTCCCCGGTGTTTCAGCATGTTAGGGAGCTTATTTTCCAACATTCTACGGTGGAGCGAAAAGCAAATAAAAACACTGCAGGGACACACAGCCTACTTCTGTGAGCGCTCTCACGCTGTGTGCTGCGTGGATTTGCCTTTTTCTGGCTGTTTTCTCTTTTACTTGCCTTCTTTCCTACGTGCCCACAAACGCTTGATTTATCTCTCAGTTTAATAACATCAACAAGAACGAACCGAGTCGCTTTAATGACCAGCTGTATTTTCGGAAGAAGCCAACCGTCACGCAGAGCCAACTCGCATGAGGAGTCTCCTGCTCAGCGAAGAGGCAGCACCATATGGAAACCTGTCACGATGCCTCTTCATGTTACCTCTCCACCATGAAATGGATTCGGAACTACGGCACGGCCACAGTATCTCTGCAGATACAACTGCACCACCAGCCATGGGTATCTGGAGACAAGCCGCGGGCTCCTGGTTACGAAGAGGCAAGTCCTGTCCACGTAGGCTGAAGGAGAATCTCTGCTGGCCTTTGGCTGACCATAACCCATAATTATTAGGTAGCTGACCATGGAGTTCAGAGCTACTTAAGTACCCAAATTAAGGCTTTTAGTTTCCTACGTGATAATTCTCGTCTTTTCTTCCTTCAGAGTCTGCAGGAGAAAACGCTGCATGTTTTTTTTCCTGATGGTTTGTTGTGCTCTCCTGCCTGTATGTGGCAGACAGCGCTCACGGAAACAACCACATGTATGTAAAGAAGTTTCTGGGAAGAACCTAACCTAAGAATTGAGTTTTGTTCGTCTGTCGGCAATTAGTAATAACACTATTTTCTCCTCTCAGGAAATGAGATCTTCCAAGCTGGCTACCTGAAACAGGTCTGAACGCAACACTTTCCAGATGTCTGCTCATCAACAGCACCTCAGCTCAGCCAAAAGCCAGGGGCTTTTGTATGTGCTGGTTTATCTGTGCTCTCATTTTATGCTAAGCCTGGCGAAAATCAAGAACCGATTGTTTATTTATAATTAATGTGTGGGGTTTTTTCCAACACTAAGCAATTAATTTCATCATGACATTCAGATGAAGTGTCCATTGAGATGGAAATGGAGGATTCTCTTCATAAATGTATCAGTCATCCTCGCTAGTGGCAGCCTGGTGGCTTCCTTCATCTGACCATTTGCTCACAGTACACACCTTCCCATCTTGTTATTTTGATTCCTGTTTGATTTATATCTGGAAAAAAATAGTTTATCAATGTACAAAAAATGTACCCATGTCAAATGATTAAATCATGAGGATGAGAAGAACTGGAGAGCAATAGGATGCCTTGAGTAATTCATCTTATCATCAGACTTCAAGAATGGATAAAAACATCTTACAAAATTCACAGCAAAAGTTATCAAGGAAAAGAAAGTGTCATAATGCTGTCAGCAAAGCCACGTAAAGAAAAACTATAAGGAGAGGAAGTAAAGGAAGAAAAAAAATCAAAGGTACTTGATGCTGCATCTCAGGTTCTTCTGTCCTTGTAATTGTTTCCAATGGACCGTGACTACACTGTTCTTAATTTTTCCAAGGAACTTAATCCTTCCATACAGCAGAAAAGCAAGTAAGTCTGTAATAATTATTCATGCTGTACAATCATTTCACTAGATTTAATGTTGGAGCCAGAGTGCACCAGGAAAATTTATAGCCATGCGTCTGCCCTTTTCTTGGAGTCTATTTTTCATGGGCAGCATTGCAGCTCAGTGATTTTTGGACAGAGGCCAGGAAGGTTTTGGTCTGGTATCTTACCTATAGAACCAGCCCATAGCAAACAACCCATCACGGCCCCAGCACCCCAACCCCTCATGGGTAATTGACATCTCATGAGCATGGAACAAGACCTGAAGGTTTGAAGTCATATTTACATTCTTGAGAGAACAAACAGAACAGGTTGAAAATGAGATTACCTAGAAAGATACTTTGATGCTGTATTAAATAGTGATGGGTATCACTGGCAGCTCTTACAGGACATTTGGTTGAGAAACCAACAAGAACTAGAAGAAGAAAGACAATGCTAATTTGCAGAGATTTGCTATTTTAAGGGTTCATGTGATCTGGAATGACTCTACACCCACAGCAGGGTGTGCTGGTGCAGTTACCCAGGCTTTTGCTACAGGTCCAGACGTCTGGCTCAAAACTGGTCCCAGATGGATCGACCCATAATCAGTTTCTTTAGATTTGAATTAAAAGCAGCTCAACATGGTACTAGCTGTCAGCAGCAGCAACTAGCTCACCTTGACCACTTGGCCTGATGTGTCAGCAGCGTGCAGGACGTGCCTTCT
This sequence comes from Todus mexicanus, assembly GCA_013389965.1. NCBI lineage: Eukaryota > Metazoa > Chordata > Aves > Coraciiformes > Todidae > Todus > Todus mexicanus. The sequence continues at coordinate 38,292 of WEIS01088978.1, read as the reverse complement.
CAGTGTTGTCTGTGTTCAGAATAATGACAAGAAGACAGAGTATGGAGAAGCTCTGCTGCATGAAGCAAAGAGCAATCAGAAAGCATACAAATGCAATCCAGACAGCAGATAAATCCTCCAGTCATCTCCAGCAGAGTTAGGGAAACACTGAGGGTCTGAACATATCCAGCACAGCGCCCAGCTCACAAAGAGTGCTCTGGCTACATATTGGGGGAACAGGGAGTGTGTAAGAGGCAGGACAATAAATATCACTGGTTTTCCAGAGAAAAACAATACTTAACACAGGCAAAGCAACAGCAAATAGGAGCTCACACTCAGCCTGCTCCCCAAAGTTGGAGCTATGCTTACCAACTAGTTTGGACTGCAAAACATTTAGGTGAAGAAGTGGCAACATGAGGGCTTAGTGAGGGATATGAGAAGGCAGGGTCACAGTTACACACCATTCCTCCTGATGGGTATCAGAATTCAAGCCACACTGAACTCTTCAGGACCTGGAGTTCAGCCTAAGCAAGGCTGGCATCAGTGACTTTTGAAGGCAACAGCCATAGCTCATCAGTAGTGTCGTTTTCAGAGCTCCTAGCCCAGATCTTGCAGGCTTCCTTTCACAACAGTAACAGTGTGAACTGCTAGTTTACTACAATAAATTCCTCATGTGTTTTTTGCTTTTCCACTGTAACACTGTCCTGGTTTCACTGGGACAGAATCCCAGGCCAGCCATGGTCTGCAGCCCATTAGCAGTTTGGAGTCAGTCGTGGCAGCTGATCTGAGTTGGCTCCAGGTGTGTCTCGTACCAGAAATGTCACACCCAGCATAAAGGAGGAAGGTTTCTGGGGATATGGGATTCTCCTGCTTCTCTTCTCCCCATCCGTGGAGAGGCTGGTTCACTGTTCTGCTGCTGAAGATGCTTTCCTGTTTATCGTGACCATCGTACGCTCACTGGGCTGAGTATAACTTTATATACTTTGTATTGGTGTTGGTTTGGCTGCTTCATTAAATCTCTTTTTTGTTTCAACCCGTGAGTCTCCTCTCCTCTTCCCCATCCCCTTTCTCTGCTGGGGAGGGGTCACTGGGTGATAAAGCATCTGCTAGAGTTTAGCCCTGGATACAGGCTAAACGCAGACACGTAGAGGAAGAGGGAATCAGTCAGTCAGCAAGACGTGACACAGAGCAAATATCCCCAGGGAAGACAATGATCTGTACCATTGCTGTTGACTTCATTTGCCTGACTTGATTTGACAGTCTAGGCTGCTTTATTCCCTTCTGCCTTTTGCACAAGGAGCGTCTAGGGCTTGAATTCATCTGGTTTCACACAGGGTGCCATCTGAGCATCCCAAGGCGTGTGGTTTGAAGCTCTCTGATGGATGGGTCATAGGTTATATCCTGATTGGGAGCTGGGGCATGTTTAATGCGTATCTGGAGCAGAGCTTTCCATGTCATTTCTTTCAAAGGCAGCTCAGTTCTCATGTGCAATTTTGTGTAGCAGAAATGGGAGTGACCAGGGGGTTCATTTCTACACTACAGTTTTGTACCAAACTAAAATGCAACTGTAGATGCAACCGCAGATAAGGCATTCCATGTTACTAAACACATATGATAATCACATATATGATGACATCGTTCAACCTTAGCTATCTGAAAGGCGAGCAAATAACAAAAAGGGACTCAGATTAAGGACTGTGCTCTTTGGAGACGTCTCCCTCAGATGACATCTGTGATGTTGGTGATTTGGAAATATTGTGGCGAATAAAAGGAATAAAATTCAGAAAAAGAGTGGAAGCTACCTTAGTAATAAAGCGTTCAAGAATCTCTCCAGAGCCTCTTGTATTTTATAAATATTAATGGACTTTGGGAATTTTATTGTGTTTTACAGGCTGTAGCCTGTGTTTGAGAAGTCCTTGCTCTAGAGGGAGTTAGGGTTAGAGTTAGAAAGAGGCAAGTGAATGGGATATTGCCTTCCTTGGCAGAATCCCTGCCAAGGCATGGCACAGCTGTCTGCTCCCAAACAGAGCAGGGACTTTCTTAGATGGGATGTGGACCAAAGAGGCACATCCACCTTCATTTCCTTAAAATAAAGATACAGCATGCTTTTCACATTAGTCCAGAAGAATAAGCAATTCACCTCCTTTCTTCTGTTTGGTAACGTTCAGAATCTATAGGAGTGGATGCACTAAGAAAAAAATACCTTCAACGCTTTTTCATTGTGCGATCACAGAAGTTGTACATGGAGGCTTTAAATTGATTCAAGCAAAACTGTACTCTTCAGGGGGTTGTCATTTCAAATAGATTTTATTCAGCAGGTCCTGTAAGTCATTTCTCTGGCTCCTTATTCCCTGACCAAAGTTTGCAAATAAATATTTCCTCAGCTTGCCACTCAACAACAAAATCCAGGAGTGCCCCAGAACCTTGCAGCTAGTTCTATCCATGTTTCTGAGCAGTGGTTTCTATTGTCCTCTGCTGTTTATTTTTTTTCTCACTAGAGCTGGCAATACTTTGAAAGGGGTTCAGCAGAAATTTTAAACAAAAATAATTTAAAAATCCAATCCTAAAGGCTTCCGTGCAGTTTTTTTTCCCCAAAATTTCTAAGGTCTTTGGTGAAAAGCTGGATAAGACAGGAAAAGAAGAGTAGAAAATAGCTTTATCTTTAGTAAATGAACACACTCGACAAATCATTTGGCTTTCAGATTTTTAAAAAACTCTGGACATAATCCATTGATCAGATGTTTCCTGCTTAAACTGGCCTTGCTGGTACTTTAAAAATGTTTTGGTCTAACAAGAAACCGTCTTTTGAATAACAGCTTTGTTTGAGTCTTCCATCACATCTTTACTTGTATCCCATCTCACAGCAGCAATTGCGTGTTGCAGAATATTTTCATTCTGAGTTGGAATCTTACTACTTTCATTCCTCATGGGGATGCAGAAATTATTGAACATAAAGTTTGAGGGTTCTGAAACATTGGTTATCAGAATCAAAGCGTTTCCTCAGCCTCCTCCTCACTCGAGTGTCCAAGCTGCTGGTTCCTCACCTGGCTGCTTCCCAATGAAACCAACTTAGAGGGGAAAGTGCCTGGCTGGGAAACAGAGAAAGAGGGCAAGTACTGCACAAAATGAGACTTTCTTACTGAATAAGAGGTAGCAGATGAGTTTTCAAAGTCTCCATCTTTCTCATCAGCGAGCAAATCCTGTTCCCTCCTGAGTTATTGATTAAAGACTCTCTGTAAAAATGCCCCCCAATGGCTAACTGACCTTGGCAAAAAAGCACAATTGATTCTGCAGATGGCTTTTGTCTGTGCCGTTGTCTTCGTTTGGGGTCTCAGCCCAAGCTCACCATTCGCCTGTGCTGCTCACCTCCTGGTTTATCGCCTGCACCAAGGCTTGAGTGAGCCAGCTGGCTTTCCAGGCAGGAACATGGGTATAAAAGACTCTTGCTCATCTACTACTGCAGGACACTATTATCTCCTTGTAACTCAAGCGTTTCCTCTGGATCTGAAAGGAGGCAGTGATGCAGCTGAGCAGGCACTACTTGAGGTGAGAGGTCTGGAGGAACTAGGGCAGATTCCACTGGCACTCGGCAGGAGCTCTGCCGCACTACAGCTGCTTACTGGAAGGAAGGAGAACAGTCAACATGAGCTCATTGCCTTTGATTGTGCTTTGCAGGTAATTTATAGGAGTGTTTCTGGCTTTTGGTGTGCTCTCAGGCATGACGCTGGTGGGCAAAGAAGCTCAGCCTACAGGCTGACTTTTTATGCCACAGAAAAGAAAGCTAGCTCAAAAAAAAAAAAAAAAAAAAGCTCCAGGTAAAACCCCATAATCCAGTGCGTGGAAAACCAGGGAAGGATAAATAGCTGAAATCAATGACCTTTAAAACTTATTTCCAATGCTCAGCAGTTCCTGCTGTGTTTTGTTAAGAAGAGATGGCGGCAGGCAGGAGCGAGCCATGATTCCAGGCTGGAGTGAACACCACGTAAATCCTGTACCCTTGTACCTCCCCTAGCAGGATCAGACCCTGGTGCTCACAGCTAGGTTGACAGCCTGAATTCGATCTCCATTCTTCCACAGTGAATGAATATACTTTTGTAACATTCCAGAGCCCAAAAGACTCATTTCAGAGCTTAATTCCGGAGTGCTTCTGTCCTCTTTCTTCAGAGTGCCTGACACGTCACATCGTCTTCCCTTATGAAGACAATTATGCTTTGCAAAATAAGCGTAAAATGCTGGTCCTGATACAGTTGTGGTTTATATCCACTGAGCAGCTCTGCATGGTTGTTACGGGCGTGATGCCGAACTTGGAAGTTCTGGCTTCGCCCTAATTTGTTCTTTTCCTTCAGGGCAATTCCTCCCCTCATCTTGCTTTTTAAATTTTTCTTCAATTCTTTATTCGTTTCACCCCATTTGAATTAAAAAACTTTCAGGCAAATGCTGTCTCCTATTAATGTTTGTAAAATCAGGCCCTCAGCCGAACTGCTGCCCTTACAAGCTATTACAATAGCAATAAGAGTAAAAAATCAGAGGATTTGCACATCATGAAAACCCCGGTGATAAATCCAATTTATGAACTTCAATGTTCCTGACACCTACAATGCTGTGTTGCTTCAGCTTCACAGAGCTACCTACAATGTACCCATCCTGACATAAGCATCTTTCTTCCAAGCTCACGAGCCACCAACTCTTTTCCTGTCAGGATACACCCTACTGGGACCGAGCAACATCTCCAGAGTTGCACATGACATCGACTGCCTGGGAACTAGGAAAATTGCATCTCCCTAATCCTCAAAGCTTGCTCGAACAGATTTGCTGGCACGCTGCCTGCGCTAGAGGACAGGAACATTTAAAATCGCATAATTTTATTTTGGCTCATTGAAACCATTCTGTTGCCCTGTTTTTTCCATTGCCATTCAGCCTGATTTGCAAGCAATTTTCTCAATGGAGCGCTTCACAGAGGTTGGGAGTACGCTGTGCTCAGCGCTGCGTTCTAGCCCTAAGCCTCATTGGTGTTGGTTTATTTTCTGGCGCTGTCGCCTCGCGAGTAACGCTTACCTTCCCAGGTTCTGGCACAAAACGTTTCCTACTTAGTCATCAGATGCCCACTGAAGCTTACTTCATTCAGACAGATTCTCTACTTCTATTTTATAGCTCACTTTCAGGATTCGTTCCTGCTTGTTAATGCAAGCCTCCGAGCATGCTGCTGCTGTGCATTTTTAAACACTTTACCCAAATGTCATCTCTATTATTTCCAAACTCTCAGACTCTTTGGGGATAGCTTAGATGCAAATGAGCTGTCAAAGAAAGATTACTTGAACCAACATTCAGAATGACAAAAGGCTTACAGACTGCATGCACAGCACACGGCTTCCAGCTTCCCAGTCAGCCGTTATTTGCCAAAATCAAGGGTTTAGGCAGTCCAAAAAAACCCACCACAGACCACAACGCCCGTTCAGCTTTGTTACCAAAGGGCACTTTAGTCTCCGTTGAAAAACTTAAACCTCTTAGATGTAGGAAAATTTTGATTTCCACAGCTTCTTGGCTGTTGCTCAGCTACTTATTAAGCCCACCCATCCTATATAGCTAAAAATGCACTTAGAGCTTTCTGTCCTCTGCACGGTGGAGTTGCTTCTCCCTGTCACACATTTCTTGGGGTTGTTGCACAGGTGGATTAAAAGGAAAACTCTCCTCACCCTGTGCAGCAGCCTCAAACAGTGAGTGCTGCTCTGAGAGAACAAACCAGGACCTCCCTTTCAAAATGAAGATGCACGTTCNTAACACGCTGTGATTCTGTGAAGAGGCCTCACGAGGAGATGCAATGTAGTCACTGGAAACAAAGGCATCATTTTGCGGAGTCCAGCTTCCGAACTGCAGATGGCACCCCTGATTCTGCTACGGCGACACACATTTTGCTGGAGAGCTGATTTCTTCAGCAGGAAGTAAGAGAACCCCAGAGGCTGAGGAATTTAAACCAAACCCTGACCTGCTTTAACACTGTCTCAGTGTTACACACAGGGGATATGCACACTCCTGCACTCATTAAAGTGGGACAGCAAGCCAAATTCGTCTCTCATACAACGCCTGACATCAACAGAAGGCCCACTGTGTCTGAACAGCAGCTGTCACAATTTGTTCCCTGAATAATATTTAGCCCAGATTAAACCTGGAGATATTCAGGTCTTGTGAGGAGCATTGAGCAAGTCCTGGAACAGCTCGGTTTGGGGGGTGCACGAGATATGCTTAGTTCTGTTTTCCTGTGTCTGCTGAGACCTCTTCCCTCCCTAGGCTGGCAGCTGTCCAAACGGTGTCTTTTTCAGCCAGATAGGAAAATACAGGTTTAAAAGGAAACACATACATTGCACTTTTCATCTCAAGAGCCTAAAAAGTGCAGCTGGGCATTAATTAATCAGCACAACATCTCTGCGAGTTAAAGGAATGTTTTCATCCCCTGTGTGGAAACTGAGGCATGAGGACATGGAGTATCTTAGAGAAGGTCAAAAAAGTTCATAACGAGACAAAAGAATTTGCCTAATTGGTGATAACTGGGCTAAGAAATACTCCACATAATTGATGAAGATGCGTCCTGTGTTGGTCGTGGCTTATTCCTGCTGAGAGATGCTATTTGTCCACAAACTGCTGCACCAAGAATGAATGTTAATCACTATGTCATACCCTGCTGGTCACCAGCCCAAACTAGTGCAGTTTGTAACCCCTGCTAGCACATTTTTTAGCTTCGTGGCATGAGAGGTTCAGGTTTTAAAACAGACGAGACTCTGGCCCCCAGTATCTTCAGAGATAACACCAAAGAAATATTGCAGCCTGGTCAAATTTACATGCTGTAAGCAGTTGTCCTGCAGGAAAGTATTATTCAACTGGATAAAAGGGAGTCGTGTGTCAGCTGCTGTTGCTCACAGCATGTGGAAAGGGCCGAGTATTGCTTTCATACATATGTCTCTAGTCTTGAACGTGTGTAGTGGGGGTACCCTTAATATTTCCAAGCTTGTGGATTCTTTCTTGTGTAACGTATAGATGTGGTGCTGAGGGATGTGATTTAGCAGTGACCTGGTAGTGCGGGGTTAGTGGTTGGAGTTGATGTTCTTGGTCTCTCCCAACCAGAACGATTCTATGCTTCTATGTCTGATACAGGGCTCGACTAGGGCATATACCAGAATCCTCTCTCTGTCTGGCACTTTGCTTTGGAATCTGCCCCATTTTGAGCAGTGTCTTGCCACTGGTTCCTTGTGCCCTCACATGTACACCTCCTGTCTCTCCTGACAGATCAAATTGCTTTATTCTCCAATTTTATTCTGAATTTCTTCAGCGGGATGCCAGGGACAAGATCCTTGGAACCAGAATCATTGTTACATAGCAAAGCAGGGGTGAGCAGTGTCCTGAGAGGGTGGGGAGGGGATGGGGATTGCATCACCCTGACTACACCATGTGCCACGAAAGCATAGACCTCTCCTTGGGCAGCACTGGCTGGGTAGCTACAGCCCTCTCAACTTGCCTGGTTAAATCTGCTCCCTTAAGAATGATTCATGCTGACCTAGAAAAAGTAACAGGAAAGGATATGTCGGTTACCAGGTTACTGCTGTGCCTTGCAAAATCATCGCCAGCTCCTTCCTCGGGGATGAACTCTCACTTCTAGCCCCAAGTGATACTGTCCTCTGCAAGCACAGGGGTAACGGCAGTTTAAGTGGATTTAATCACAGCACACTTGAGACTGCCCATAGGGTGGAAAAGACAGTAACATCTGCAGAAACAAAAAGACCCTTCTGCATAAAAGTCAAAGGAAGATTTCTGCAGGAGCTCAGACTACATCTCTGCAGCTGAGCACTGGAGAAGAGTCACAGTCGGCTCCCAACACCCCCTGAAACCTTTGCAGCCAAGTTGCCAAAACCACAAACAAGATTTTAATGCGTTGCGTTGAACAGAATAGCAGAATTTTATCTTTAAAGGCGGAGGAAATGCGTGGGGCCCCATGGTAGTAATTATTACTGACTTTAGCATTAGATTATCACCAGTATAGAATGCTCTGCCTGTGTTCCCAGGCAACTTGAAACAATAGCTAGGAGGATTGTGAAGCCTGCCTGTTTGTTTGCAAAGTGGTGATAACTCCGAGACTCAAAAGGGACATTACGGATCTATAATCTGCCCGCTTGGTCCGCTGCCAGAGCTCTTGACCTTTTGTCTTGCGTCCATCATTTTCTAGGAGCTTGTATTACTCTGCTTCAAAAACCCCGCAGCATAACAAAAAATGAGAAGGAAATTTGAGAACTAGCACATTTTGATCTCCAATAAGCAGCAGTAAAGCTGCAACACTGGATGTATTTTTTCTTTCCATACTTAATTCTAGAGAGGGATTTTCTAACTAATCTACATTTGTTACAGAACTTGGAGGATTTCTGCCATTGCGCTACAGACTTAGGAGATCACGTGGCAGAATTTAGGCTTCTCTCCCTCCAGAGTACACCACTTCTTTGTTGCAATGGTGACAGCAAAAAAAAAGACACACCAAAAAAAAAAAGCTGAAAACAGGCCAGAAAGGTCAGCATACCTTGGGGTTGTGGAGAGTCACTCCTGAAACAGTTTTATTTGTCTTTATTCAGTTAATTGGTGATTAAAAAAAAATATGAATTGTCAGGTGTTCAGGGTGTGGGGTAGCATCCAATTAAGCAACTAATAATGCTATTAAGCTGGACAAACTAGACACTTCCCATCTGAAATGGCAAGTGTCTCTCCAGTGAGAATGGAGAAGGTGAGTTCTAAGGGTGTAACGCTTCTGATTTCAGGGTTGCTGACTATGAAAATGATAGAAATTATCTGTGTGTGGGAAACATGGCAGCAAGGTATGTACATGTGAGCCCAAAATCTGGATACTTTCTTTTTTTTTTCCTATTAAAACAAGCATTACGGACCCCGAGATCCTATCTGAGGGGGAAAGGCCTGGAAAAAAAAAAAAGTGTAGATAAAAACCAAAAGTTGTTTTGCAAAGCTGCTGGAAGTTTTTTCTCATCGCTTTTGTTTTGGTTATGACTCAGAAATGTGACTTCGTGAGGCAACTTGGTGTTTTGTTTATCAGAACACTTCTTAGCGCTTTGGACAATGTCTGAACGGTTATTTGAGAGCTGATTTAGCAGAAGTACACCGAGTCCTGCAAACAGCACACTTAACCATTACTGCTGGCAGTGTCCCAGCTGTATTCGAAATGTTCACACCATGGTTAAGAGGAGCTGGAACTGGAATAGTTGCAGGTCAACCGAGCTGTGGCATGCTTGGCCTTGCACATCCCCAACCCGTGCACAGCTTATGCATAAAAACTTGCACCGGAATGCGTGATCAGGCTCTCTCCTTGCAGAGTGCATGCTTGCATGCCAACAGGATAGATGAGAGGTTAGTCAAGTCATGACCACAGGGTCAGCCTTGCATTTTCTCAGCACCACCTGCGTATCACTTGAAACGTTGCTGTCCTTCACCAGGAAACAGGCGGTACTCGTGCTGGCTGCGCTGAGAGATATCAGAGTCGATACTAGCACACAAACTCCGGGGCTTGCAGACGCTCAGTACGTCTGAGAATCAGACGCTTTATTTTGGAGCTTGTATACAACTGCCTTAGGGTGGTCTCGTTTCAGAAATGCCATTTGCAAATCAAGTTCTAAATATTTTATCACATCTATTCCCCTCAGAAGGAGCTGCGCAGATTAAATACAAAATGCTTGTAGAGTGCTCAGATAAGATGCACTGCTGACACAGGACGTGTTGTTAATTATGATTAATTATTATAATTCTGCTGGCTGACAGGCATCTGACTGACGGATACTTTCTAATCCCTATTCTCTCCCCAGATTGTCTTCCTAATTAGTGTCCTCTAGAACCTTGTAATCACACGCCTTGCAAACGAACTGTGTGTTATTTAGCCAAATAGATTATAGGAGATTGGGTGACTTCCTCTGTCACAGGCAGGCTAGAGAAAAAGAAATAGAGAAAAATGACACGATGCAAATCGTTGTTTTCTCTTGTGGGAGAGCAAGCAAGCAGCTCTGCTCTGAGCAGCGATGACACAAAGCGAGTGGCGGAGGCCTTCACATGATGCAAGAGTAAAGCTGCCCTCTGCAGGCTACTGTCCCACACAATAAATCAAGTCACAGCATCTAAAGTGGTTCAGAGAGATGAGGAAGAAATAGATTCCCACTATGTTGCTAACAGATCGTCTTAACCGGAAAGAAAAATAATTTCAAAAACAACAAAGCAGACTCTGGAAGATGTGGCACCACCATCTTCCCCTCGCACACCGGTGCTGAAGAAAGAAGCGTGGAGCCTCTGACACACTGAGGGCATTTCTCAGATGGTTTGAACGCAGCTCTTTCCCCTTTCGGCTTGTGCATCCCCCCGAATGGCAGTGGCTCAGATGCTCCTGGCTGCAGAGGTGATGCTAAACCTCCCTCACCTCAGAGGGGACTGAGCTGCTGCTAATTACCAAGAGCAACCTGCAATTCCCTGGCTGAGAGAAGCGCAGCGTACAGGCCTCTGACAGTCACTAATCCCTTCGCACTCACTCGACACTCTACCTCCCAACCTGCCTAATGTCGCCTCACTCATCTAATATTTGAAACCTCGTCTGAACCCTTCTGCAATCCCTCCAGCACACCCATAGCTCCCAGAGATGCTGCCACGTGCCCTTCTCCAACGCAATTACACCTTCACTTGCTCCAGTGGCTGCGTCTTCCGCGCTGAAGCTCTGCTTGTTCATGTTGCCGTACATGAAAGCGGACCAGGGGATAAACAAAACTTCTTTGATGGATTATCTTTCCAGTTGAGCAGCACTTCTAATGCAGTTATTGTGCAGAGAGACTTTTGCAATGAAAGGGGTGTGAGGAATCATGGAGGAAGAAGAAGGGGAGGAGAGAAAAGCTGGAGGCTACTTAAGCTAGTTGCATCAATCCTGTGGGGAAAAGTGAAATCTAAGCCTGTAAGGACTAGACTTGTGGCCACACTGTGTGTAGACCTGTTCTTTACCAACAAAGATTACAAGCTCAATGCCACCAGGTCTTGTATGTCAAGGTATATAGTCCATTCGCATGCGTACATCACAGAACAACAGAATGATTGAGGTTGGAAGGGCCCTCTGGAGGGCATCTGGTCCAACATTCCTACTCAAGCAGCAGAGCAGGTTGCCCAGGACCACTTTCAAGGCTTTTAAGCATCTGAGTCTTTTCTTTGATGTTCCCATCCAACTGCTTAGGCACTAGAAGGATTAATGTCCCCCTCAAGGTCCCACTTCTCCTGAAGGTCACCTCTTCAGGAACATGCACTGGTGTAGCATGTCACAAATGTGACACATACTCCCTCAACCATGGAGAGACTCCAAGGAGGATTTTCAGCACTGCTGCATCTCCCTTAAGAGACAGAGCACAAAAGATGATTGAGTTAGAAAATAACATCCCAGACCTCCATCAGCCTTTCTCATCAGTCAGTGTGGTCAGCTGTAATACCAGATCCCTGCAGTCTGAGGCTGTAAAACTGGGTGCTCTGTTAAGTATGAGGACCTCTACAAGATCATTGTCATGCTCGACAAGCACCGTCTGATAAATCTGATCTGGGGCAGGAGCCAGCTTGTCGCCTGAAAGAAATCACCTCAAGTAGCTCCCCTGTCAGGGCAGTCTGGTGTCTCCAGCACCAGAAATTCCAGTCCGATACAGGAGAAAAACAGCAGCAGATACTCAAAATAGAGTCCAGTTCAATCAGTGGTTATGCATTAAAAGCCCTCAGTATAAAAGTGAATTTATAAACTGTATATAAATCATTCCATGGGCACAGATTTTGCAGCTACACAGCTGCTCTCTTACTAGTAGTACCTGGTACATGACGTGTACCTGTGGTGTGTAACCAAGGGGTGACATGCAGCCGTGCACTCTTACCTCTCAAGTCCTCCTGGCCCACGCTAAACAAAACACCAGACCTACATCCAGCCAGGCTGGAGGGCTCACAGAGCTCGCCAGTGTGGCCAGCATGGTGCAGAGAGAGCGAGCACGTACCACGCGTGCCAGAAACCGTTGGTTCTGATCACTCAGTCTAGCCGCAGAAATTAGCAAGAATTGAAGCGACGTTTGCAAGTGAGAGGAGATGAAATTCTAGACAAGCTGTAATTGGCAAACCTGAATGAGAACGAGGAGTGAGCGAAGATCTCCTTCACCTGATTAAGTGATGCCTGGAAGTGTTTCAAAGACGCAGCAGGAATTCTTAAGTAGCAGCCATACATACTTGTCAAGATTGCCTCATGACAAAAAACAATGCCAAGATTTCTCATCTGCCTACCACTGAAATTTGACTCATTCAAAGGCACTTGATCAACTATAAATACAAGGTCTACATCCTTCAGAAGAGCCATGCAAGCTGATGATTAGCCTGTATTTCGCAGGAACTGGGGTCCCAGTCTTTCCTTTGAATATCTACCAGCTCCAATTTCCTCAGTGTGCAGGCTTGCTGCAATAGGAGTGTTTGCGATGTATAGTTTTTGTATATATGTAGTGCGTGTATGTCTATGTCCCTTTTCTTCTCGAAAGTACAAATTTAAACCCACATTATGCTCTAGCATCACAAGCATATAGGTGAAGAAGGCTCCATCTGTAGCATAGACAAGCCAGACAAAGTCTTGGACATATCAGCCCAAGAGCCAAGCCCACCACTACATATGCCATCACATCCTGCAACGTTATCATGGGGCACCGCTGGGCAGAGAAGCCCATAGTAACCGTCCTACTAGAAGGGGCTGTTGCATAAGATGACTCATTGGGAGCCAGGGGCAGCTGAGCTTTGTGCATGTCATGGCATTTTCTGAGCCCTTGGGCTTGCACTCCCCACGGTAGCAGGGGCACAGTGCTCTTCTCAAGCATTGTAAGTGGAATCTGCATTGTCCCTTCAAAAACATCGGGTATACAACCCATAATCCCTCCATTACCCTTCTCTGCCACTCAACTCAACTCCCACATTCATCTCATTCATTGGTTTGATTTTCCTTTTATATTTTTTTTTTTAACCACATTTGAGTCAGCAAATTTAAACCCAAGGATTAGGGGTTTTTTTCATAGTCTGGTGTGACCCGAGGGACAAATAAGCTGTGGCCTCCATAAGAGGGAATTAACATTGTACCGTGTTTCCCCCTTCCATCTCACAGCTGTGTGCAGCCTTGCTCAGCTGAGACTCAGAAATAGACTCAGACTCCTCTCCATTAAATAAGAAAATTATCATCACATTTTATCACATTCTTTCCTCCAGGCTTCTTGTTAGAAAAAAAAAAAAGACTCAGGGGTGGGGAGAGGTGAGGAGGGGGTCTTAACATTGCAGAAGCAGAAACCAGCTTTCATAAAAACGTCTGATGGCCCAATAATTGATACAATCTCTTAATGTATCCACTCTTGTAATGGCAATTATATCCGTAGTCTATGCATTTCTGGACTTTTTGCCAGGAAAGAATTGGGAAATTAATGAAGGCAAATTAATTATTTGTCCCTATGGTTTCTGATGTAAGAATACAGCTGTTCTTTATCAGCGTAATTCATTATTAATGTCTCCCAAAGCTCATCTCAGATACATGCCCATGTTCTTCACACGCCACATTTCTGTTCTGATTAAATATCAAATGGTTTTTAAATATCAAAATGGTTCTCCATTTTTGAGCTCTGTTCCAAGTTGGGGGAAAAGAAAAACAAGGATCTCATGAGCATATGCACACGAGCTTTTCGTGATGTCACTATCCCTGGCTCCTACAGATGTAGTCCCAGTTTACGGTTACATAAGAGAGGAAAGCTAGATTCTATGCCATGGACTATACCCGTTTGCTACACCACAGCCCAAACATAGGCTTAGAAAGGTAACTGGGAGTAAAGAAAGATGTCTCTTGCCAAATTTGGCACAGTAATTCAAGTGGCTCAATTTCAAAGATCGGGAAATCAAATGCTTATAGCCATTTATCTATCCTGTCTTTTTCCTCCACGTGACAGTGTAGCCCCTACACATCTCATTTAACAAAGTCCACAACACTTGTTGGCCTGGCCCCAAAGGGACGCTGCAGCTTATTGATTTTCCTGACAAGTTCTTGCTCTGGTGAGTGATGTATTACCACCTGACAGCAGCGTGTCAGGGGGAAAAAGGTAGCCAGCAGTTGAATGCAAGAGGGTCCAGAAACATGGGAGAAAAAATCCCCTGAGCTAAAAGAATGAGGGATGCTGGAATGGGTACAGAGAAGGGTAACAAAACTGGTTAAGGGACTGAAGAACATGTCTTATGAGGACAGGCTGAGGAAGTTGGGTCTGTTCAGCCTGAAGGAGACTGAGAGGTGACCTTATTGCTCACTACAACTACCTGAAAGGAGGATGTAGAGAGGCAGGTGTTGGCCTCTTCTCCCTAGTAACTAATGACAAGATAAGAGGAAATGGACCCAAGTTGTGCCAGGGGAAGTTCAGATTGGATACTAGGAAAAAATTCATTATTGAAATAGCAGTGAAACATTGGAATGGGCTGCTCAGGGAGGTGGTGGAGTCGCCGTCCCTGGAGGTGTTCAAAAAATGAGGAGATGTCCATGGTCTAGTGGCCATGGAGGTATTGGGTGGAAGGTTGGACTTGATAATCCTAGAGGTCTTTTCCAACCTTAATGATTCCATGAAAAAGGAGGATTGTAGGGAAGCTCCTCACCATGTTCTGCATTTACCATCTGAGCTCTCCAAGGGTCAATTGTGCAGCCCTGGGTGGGTGCTTCAGCAGCACAAGAGGAAGAGTGGGCGTAGCGATGTGGATGCAGCTGGGAGCAGATCATCAGCTCAGCTGTATTTACTGGGGGACAGGCTGCAGCTCTCATACAGCGGGGTCAAGTAAGGGTATTGCAGGGAAGTTGAGGGGCTGCTGGCTTGTAGCTTAACGAGGCTAATTATTCCCCTTCCCACAGAGCTGGGCAGAAGGGCTCAAAAAAGCAATTGTGGCTTGCCTCTTCCTTTCTAAGAGAATGAGGTGCTGCTTAGGTAGCCTGAAGAAGCTGATTATTGCTTTCCTCACGGTGCTCTGCCTGAAGAGGAAGAGCCTTTGCTCTCTGAACACAGTGGAAGGAAGAAAGAAAGATACAGGACTCGAAATCCAAAGAAATATATATATATAGGGTAAGCACAGACTTTACAATGTACCGTGGGTGAACTGACATGGCAAATGGGAAATGGAACCAGAATGAGATCCAGAGGATTAGACCGAAGCAATGAAACTCAAGGGAAATTGTTAGAGAAGCTACTGAGGAGGACAAGAAGAAAGAGGCATTTGGTAGTAGGCGAGTCAATTGTGTGCCTGGAGAATAGCTATCCTTTGGTAAGGACAGAGCGAACAGAACAGTGATTATGACTGTGCCTGAAGCAAACCTTCATAGTATTACTGAGATGTTTGACAATTCAGTCAGGGGAGCTCAAGATGAAAGCAAAACCTATTAGCACTGTGTGTGCAGCAGAAAAAAAGGGAATGAATGGTATCTTGTATTTATATCACACCTTTCATCCTGAAGGATCCCAAAGCACTCCAGAAAACCACGCATGGAAGTGACTTCTGCCTTTGCTGACATATGGGCGACAGGAGAGAAAAGTGCCAACTCTTTTAGCATCAGAAACCAGCGCTACTGCACAGTAGCTCAGGGAAAAAAGGGAGAGACAGGTAAGCAGAAATCAAAATACAAAATGGTAATTTGCTAGGCAAGGATATGGAATAACAGACCAAAACTATGCAGAGTTTTCAGATGTCTTTGTCATACTAATGCAAAAAGACTGTAATCAGGATCCACACCTTACTGATCCTGGGTGCTGCACATACCATGACAAATAATGTTCTTGTTCTGGAGTTTCCCAGCAAAAGTGTTATACAGGAGACTAAAACCCAGGTAAAGAGAATTTAGCCCCTTGTTCTCCTACCAGAACAAAATAACTTTTTTTGACAGAATGCATAAAGCTGCCTACCACTTCTAAGGATTGTGTTTTATTTTAGTCTACTCCTGGATATATAACTATATTATTTAAACGTGTGTTCACGGGAAGGACAGAACAACTAAAGACGATCTGCTTGCATCCCAGAAAGGAGAAGAGCAATTAATGATACTCGATCTATTGGTTTCACATCATATTTGTCCTATTCGATTACTGAAATGTAACGAATACCCAAACAACGGTAGACATCAGCCAACAGCTACAGACATGCAGCAACTGTGGCCTCACACTCTAATAATCTTCCCTTTTCAACCAGCCTTGCAAAAATAGTGCATATTTTACAAGCTCAGGCATTAAATTTTCCCTTCTCATTTCATCATAATGATATATGAGAATATTTAGCAAGGTTTTATTTGCTGTGGGAAAGAGAGGCAGCATTTTCTAGGTCATTTTAAGAATAACTTTAGGCAGTGAGGAATTATGGATAAAAAAAGGCACAGTGGTGACAACTGAGTTGATGTTAATCATAATCCCTATGTAGGTGTCTTCGTGAAAAAGTGTGTGACAGCTGATAAATGCAGCAGCTTTTATCTCCATCCCATTAAACTCTTAAAATGCAATAAAGGCCCAAGCCAATCTTGTTCTCTATTTCCCCATGATAAGATGCATATTAAAACAAGTACTGCAGGAGCAAAACTCGCTGGCCAAAGTGCACAAGGTATTTAAAGTTACAGGGAAGGTAATTTTAAGCACAAAAAGCATAAACCCCTAATGCTTATTGAGATAAAACCTGGAAAATTCCACTTTTATTAATTGCAATGTTTAAAGGAAGTGCTTAGCACAGTTCTAACATTTTCAAGTATCAACACCATAGCGTTTTTTCTGCCTGTAGATGGTGCAGTAGGGCAGCAAAGTTATTACGCTTTTCTTTAAAGATTAAATTGGGTTTGAAAGTTAAGTCATTACCAGATGTTCACAGTTTAGAAACATTTTTTTTCAGTTTAAAATTTGTAGCAAGATTTCCACCCAACACAAAAAGGTCAAGGAAAGCCCAGGAAAGAAAAGAAAATGCCATTTGGTTATATAATGCTGGTTATTTAATGAATTATGTGCTTCTTGTTTCTCTCATATAGCAAGGGCAGTGTGCTTATTATTCCAACAGGCTTTGGGCACCAAGCCAAAAAAAATCCAATTACTAGGGTTAAAAAAAGGCAACATCCTGACCCTTCTCCATAAGCAAGAAAAAGACTTTCAGGCCTTTAAGACTGTCTTACCCCCAAAGGACTGACCAAATCAATGGTATTAAGCGCAAGAGAACTACTTTTCTTTCCTTTTCTGTGTTAACTACCTTCATCCTGAGTAAAGGAAACACAGGCATAAACCCACAACTCGCTAATTCCTGAAGAGATTATTTTAAAAGAAAATCTATAGGCCTTTTTTCATAACAGTAAAGCCCTGTCATAAACTGGACCAGAGCATGGCCATAACCTCTACCATGCAATGGTCCACCCTCTTTAATTAGTGTCATGCTCCCTTGGACAACATGCCCAGCTAGTTCTCCACCAGGCAGTCTGAGGACAGTTCAGGGAAGAGCATCAGACTGTTTTCTAACATTGTGGGAAGAGTGAAACCCCTTGAAGCTCACATACGGCATCTAAACAGACGCTGTGTGTGAACAACACTATCCCTTGCCTTGCGGGGATAGAAATTGGGCTTGGTCCATTTTACTTGTCGGCACAGAAAGAATCTAATCTTATTTCATGTGTCAAGGAAGGTCAGAGTCTCATTAATTATCATTTGCTGTGATTACTTATAACTAGCACCTGAAACCTGCTGAAATCCAATGGGAATGGATACTGTCACTTACTCCTAAGTAAATTTTACAGTGAGGGTGGTAAGACAATGGCCAAGGTTGCCCAGAGAGGTGGTCGACGTCCCATCCCTGGAAACATTCAAGGTCAAGTTGACTTGGGCTCACTGCAGAGGGCTTGGATGAGATGACCTTTAAAGGTCCTTTCCAACCCAAACTAGTCTTTGATTCTAATTCCATGAAATTGTACCTTGAATGAGAGGTGGTCCTACTGAATTCAGTGTAGGTCTGAGATTCAGCTTATGATTAGTGGTCTACCCCAAGACCTTTGAACTTAATGAAAATACTTATGGCACGTGTCTCTTCATAACAAGTGATCTTCAGGCATGTGGCTGAAGTCTGCTTGACACAGCTCTGTAAGTCAGGGATGTCAGCCTCCCTCCTCCCATTTCTGTTTGCTATCAGGACCAGCAAAAGTCCTAGCGTTGATGCTGTGACCCTAGTGATAGTTCAGAGAAACCTCCTTATCTCCAGAACCAAAAGAAATCTTCTGCTTGCATTTGTAGGGTTTGCCGAGTAAGTTCTCTTGATCCATCTACTGGGAAATGCTATTCAGTCTAGACAAGGCCCAAATTCAAACAGAATAATACAAGTGATTTGAATTTCTCATCAGAAAAACAAGGCCCTTTTCCCAAATGTGCTGCCTCTCTTTAACAGTGAAAGATCTTCACCGCACGTGTCCTGCAGCATGTTGCTCTCTCCAGAAATGGGATTCTGCTGGGAAGTTGCGACACACGGTTTGCGGGAGCACTTGCCAGCTGAGCAATGCTTTCGCTACTGCTCACCGCGCTCCTTAAATACGCGTGCTAATTATGTTACAGGCTGTCTGTATGGAGCTACGTGAGGCTGTAGCATCTTCCTAGGAACTACAGCAAAGAAGTCAGCATGTGCCTTCGGTTGTGTCAGCTGTGCATCTGCTGTGACCAGAGTTTCTGTTGATAAATAACGACAACCTCATTAAGCATTCACCCTAGAGGTCCTCCTGGCTCGTACTTCAAGGTTATCACTGAATGCCTCTTTGAGCACCAAGGACTTGATGATGAAAGTGTTCTTATTTAAATTAGAAGAAAACTGAGCATGTGTAAAAAGGGGTGGTTTTAATTGCCACATACAACTGGACTTCATCTCACTGATATCACCCCTTAAGCCCCAGAGCTCAGCTGGTTTTCAATCCCCTTCACTGTCCTTTTAGCTAGTCCACACTTCAGTTTGTCTATGAAGATGTTACGCGAGTGTGCCCAAAACCTTGCCAAAGGCAAAATAAACAACAACCGTTGTTCTCCCCTCACCCACCAAACTGGTCATTTCATTGTAGAAGGTAATCAAGGTTAGCTGAGTGTGATTTTGTCTTCATAAATACATGCCAACTACTTCCAGTCACCTTCTTGCCCTTCATGTTTGGAAACAGTTTCCAGGATTATTTGCTCCATCACCTTCCCAAGTATCAAAGTGAGGCTGACTGGCCTGTGGTTACCCAGATCCTTCCTCCTTCTTGCTCTTGTCAAAGACAAGACTGACTGGGGTTTTTTTTATTATTCTTTTTCTAGTCTTCAGGAAGCCTTTCCCTCTTCCTCCCCCCAATATGGTCCTGCTCTTCAGGGGTAAGAGCCTGAGATTCCTGAGGCAAATCTTACCAGGGAGGACCAAGGTGAAGCCATCAGTGAGTACCTTTGCCTCTTCCATGTCCTTTGTCCCCAGTTTCCATTTGTGAATTCATTTCTATTATGAAACACAACAGCTTTTACCATTACATTAACAGGACGGAAATCATAAGGACAACAATATCTCCTAGAAAACCATAGGCTGAAGTCAGAGAGATACTTCTTCTTGAGACATGGTAGTAACTATTTGCATTATTATGACCACTTCCCACTTTTCGAAAAGACCAAGTCCAGGAAACTGTCAGAAGACTTACGAAGCTACGCTGGCATTGGTCTTTTCAGCTACAGTGGCTGAGAAGTTCTCCTCTGAGTGTGTTGTTCCTTCTGCTTTTAAGTATAAATATAAAACAATGAAGTAGAGAAAGGAACAGCTCTGAAGGAAAGTAGCTGGGATTATTTATATATCATAATTTCTGAAATCAGTGATAGCTGATTTGCACTTAGAGGATAGATACCCAAACAACACCCAGCCTGGCTGAGCAGCTCCTTCTTCCACAGTGCAAAGAGGTAATATGGGATCACTGCAAGTATGAAGAGCAACGGCAAAGATCAATAATGAGGTGATGTTCATTTCTGGCTATGGTATTAATTGGACTACTGATCATGTCCTTTCTAGTGTCCATACTTCAGAGAGGACACCGAAAAAGACAGAGGCGGTTCAGCAGGAAAACAGAATTTTCATTACAGAAAATATAACTCGAAGTAAGAAACTGGAGGATTCTGTAAATTTTCAAGACCACCAGAGCTGATCTGAGAGATCTGACTAGTCTGCTGGTACATGTACACGAGGAAAATATTGTATATTAGCAGATACTGCAGTCTACAGAAAAAATAGCACTGTGAGTTCTGTGAGTGGAAACTAAAATAAAATATGGGAAACGAGAAATAGCATCAGGCATGATTTTCCAGGGCTTACAAGTCTCACTGCTAGTCTCCATCTCCTACTCCCCACAACCGTGCTGACTTTTTGCATTCACGGTGCAGCGCAGCGGCTTGCTTTCTTTCTTCTCAGCATCACATGCCTGCCATGAGGGCAAAAGGAAGACATGGTGCCAGGCACAGACAGAAGGCATTTGTTTTTTCTCCACTCAGGCCTCTGCTACAGGCATGCCACTTTCACAGAACCCGCCCTCATCCATACTCGCTGCTCCTGAACAAAATGTTAATTTAGTACTGAATAGTAAATGGCGGGACACATGTATATATGTCTGAAGAATAACTTTTAGTAGTTGCTGTATTGCTGAAGCCAGTAGAGAAACCACCTAGCGAATAGCCTCTGTTAGGACACTAATTATAAAGGGTTCTGTTTCACCTGAATATTTCTGTGGGAAATACCCACCGTGACAAAGCTCTCCTGGAACATCATCTGGAGTCCTGAAGCCTCAAGGCTTCCTGGAAACCAGATGCAAGGTTTGTCAAACTGGACATTTAAAACTGCAAGCACTTGATGGCTGTGTAAAGCCCAGGCTTCATGCTTGCTCACATTGTATTATCTGGGACATTCGGGTAAAGAATGTGCAAAAAGAGCTCTGCTGGAGGCAGGGTGTTGACCAGACGTATGCAACTTCGAGATAAAGAAGAGAGCACTACTCATCCTCCTATGTGTCTGAGGAAAGGAAGCCAGCCATGATCCTCCAGCACTTCATCTTCCAGTCACTGACAGGGCTTACCTCATGTGTCTTCCAAAGAAGTACAAATCTTATAACCCGCTGACTTCATCATTAAATGGACTTTAAGGCTCAAAGCTCCCGTGAAAGTCATCTCACATGATATCTGGTAGCCTTGTATTGATCCCTGTGCCAATGGATGTAGATGGAGCGAGCACGTGTAGTCCTGCTGCTACGGGGGTTTTGTGACTGCTTGTTGAACAGTGGCTAGTGATTGAAAACGGCTCGCGTGAAGTCACAAACTGGGCTCTTCTGTGCTATGGAAGGCAAACAAAAGCTTCTCTACACATACTAAAACAGGAAATTGCTGTGCATGGGCAGCTCCAGGTGGCTGCTGCTGTGACTGCTCTCCTGTGACCAACCAGCTGCACATTTCTCAACGTTTCTAACGCCACAAATACGCCAGCCCCTTCGCTCTGCAGTCCAGTGGGGAACAGACTCGGAGGGTCTGAGGAGCCAGGCAACACTCAGTTCTGTCAGAGGATGATGTGATGGGCAGGGAGCAAGCCGGGTTTGGGCTCAGAGCAGACGAGATTTGGGCTCACTGAGCCACATCTGGGCCCAGAGCAGGTGAGGCTTAGGCTCACGTTGGGCCAGTTCTGGGCCCAGAGCAGGTGAGGTTTGGGCTCACTGGGCCAGGTTTGGGCTCAGATCTGGCCGGCTTTGGGCTCCGACCTGCCCAGCCTGGGGCACAGACAGCAGCCCCCCGCCAAGACAGATTCCCCCGGATCCCAGGGCACCCCAACCCTGGCCTTTCATATGGCTGGAGGCACAACATTTCGGACCATGCCGCAGCCTCCGGAAGAAGGCCGGTGGGAGCGGGGGCCGAGCACGAAGCCACCTCAGCCCAGCCGAGCCCCGCCGCAGCTCCCACCGCCGGCGGCTCGGTCACATGGAGGCGCCATTTCCTCTGCCCTTGCTTTGCCCTTAAGGCCGCGGTGCCCGCTGAGCTCCGCGGGGCCGGGGCCTCAGCCCCATCTCCCCCCCTCTCTCCCTCCTTTCCTCCCTTCGCACCGGCCACACGGCGGGAGAAAGAAGAAGGTGCAAGGGGCGGCCGGTCGCTCAGCTGCAAACAAACCGTGTCCTAATAAAGCGATGGGCCGCCGGGCCGCAGCCCTATAAATAGTCTGGGTGCGCGGCCCGCGGGCTTTGGCCGGCGCGGCTCTGCAGGCGGCGCGGTGCAGCCGAGCGGAGCCGAGCCAAGCTGAGCTGAGCTGAGCTGAGCCGAGCCGAGCCACTGCAGCCTCCGCAGCCTCCAGCACAGCCCCGACCCCCGCACACCCCGGCGAGATGCCCCGCGTAGACGCAGACCTCAAACTGGACTTTAAAGATGTCCTGCTCAGACCTAAGAGAAGCAGCCTCAAAAGCAGATCAGAGGTGGGGGCATTCCAAACCCAGCATGCATGCCGTTTGCTTTTTGTTTTGCTTTGGTGTTTTTCTTTCCCCCCTCCGTCCCTAACTTCCTTAACCTCCCCTTCCTTCTCTCCCTGCTTTATTTGCCTCGCTCAGCCTCACGTTGCAATGCACCCCCCGATCGAAGAGGGGGTCCCGGTGTCCCCCCTTTACCCTGCCCGCCCCTCGGGCTCCTGAAGTCGCTGCCGGGCTGTCCTCCCCCGCTCCTCTGCGAAAATAAGAAGGGAGAAGGTGGGGGGAGGGTTGTTTGCTCCTCCTAGCAGGTGCCTCTGCGGATTTCTGCGGCGCTGAGCAGGGGGGGAAGAGGCGGCTCCTCCAGCCCCTCTCCGGGGAAGGGATTTCGGGGGGTCTGGGCTTGTGCTGGGGGTGCAAAGCAGCCGGTATCTTCCCCAGCCTCGGGAGGGTTGTGGGCAGTGCTGTTACCGACATGGTCCCTTTGAAAAAAACAGTAGTTATTAATGAAAAATAACCAGTAAGATGCTGGAGACGCCATCAGGTGGAATAGTGGGGTGTGTGTCACCCTGTTACCCCCCTTGCAACCTGCCTCCTACTGCTGCAGAACCTCTGTGACCATAGCCCGGCATCTGTGCCTGGGGCTCTGCGTCCCTGCTGCGCCAGCCTGGGCCAACTGGTAGCCAGGAGGTTCTCGTAGTTACCTCTCGATCACAGATCGCCCAGGATCCCAGGGAATCCCACCTCCCCAAAAAATGGCTGCCCCAGGGTTGAATGTGCCTTCTCGTTCACCTCGCGTAACCCCGAGGATTTTGCTTGACAAGTGAAGGAATTAACCTGGTGTTGGGGGATGGAAAGAGGATTAAACTTTCCTCCAGAGTAAGCGGAGTTGTGAAAGTCTGAGGCAAGATCAGGAGAGGTAGAAAGACAACACTGGAAAGGGAAGGGGGGTGGCTATGTTTATTATGGGGATTTTGAGGACAACAACTAAGCATATATATATATTTTTTGCCCATTGTGAAGGTGTAACATTGCAGTGACTTTCCCAGAAGAAAGGTAATCTCAGGCCAGGCACTTTAAATTGACGAAAAACAGAGCTCAAGCTGAGTAACTCCTCATTGCATGCAATTACTACTCATAAAGCCCGTGGGCTCTTTAGAATCATAGAATAATTAAGGCTGGAAAAGACCTCTTAGGTCATCGAGTCCAGCCTATGACCTACCACCACCACTCAGCTAAACCCTGCCACTAAGTGTGGCATCCAGTCTTTTCTTAAACCCCTCCAGGGAGGTGTTTAAGGCCAGTTGCTGGCCAGTTGCTTAGGCACCTCTGGTCCCTCTTCCAAATCCACCGTGGTGACCTGGCAAGCAGGTGGAGCTGTGCTCTACCGAGCGACCCACAGCGCCTTCTACGTGGCCTTGTGTATATTTAGCTGCGTGCAGGCTGTGGAGAGAAGGGTTGGCTGCTGGAAAGGGAAAACGAGAGGGGGAACACGAGCTGAGATGGCAGGGTTGTAGCGGGTGGCTATGAGGAACTGTTAATAACATTTCACATGAGAGGGGGGAAAAAAAAAGTGTGTGTCATGAGGAGGGTCAGTGAAAACCGATGAAGGTTGAGAAATTGGACACCATCACTGAGGCTGTAGCAACAGGAATAAACAGTGTCTGTGAGAGCCAGATCTGAAATGGACAGCCCCAGTCTGCTTCAAAACAGGAATATAAATAAATAGTTCTGGCAGAGGAACAGAGGCAGCATACTACAGTGCCTGCTACCCAGCAAGCTGCTGCTTTGAAGCTTGTATCGGCAAGCGTCTGCGTCTCGGGTGCGAACGCCTCATTTTGCGCAAGGATAGCTTTTTATGTTGCAACCAGGATTAAGTCTGCTTCTCAGACAGGCAGTTTGGGGTGTTTGCAGCTCTTCTTGTGGGTCTGCTATGTTGGTACTCGGTTTTGATCCCGTACACTGCCTTAATTTCCTACGATTGTGTTTGCTTTTTGAGGAGATAGCAGAAAATTCAAAACTTGAATTCGAGGGTCAAAATCGGTTACAGCACCGATTAGGGTGATAGCAGAATTATCTGTCTTTGGGGTCTCAGTACTCATGTAGCCTGCTCTTCTTGGCTTTGCTGGGCTTGCCTCTGCAGGCTGTCCGTTTTATTTTCACTAGATAAGTGTGCTGTAGGAAGTCTAGTCATTAATCTAAATTTGTAAATTCAAATAAAAGCAACGTCCTGGTACTTCCATGTGCCAGAGGCTTAGGTAGGAGTTATAAAATACACTTTGTGATTTTCTTCCTAAAGAAACTTTTACAGTTGTTGAGTGACGGTGAGCAGTCCTAGAGTCAGAAGTTATTTTCTCATCATGCTTAGAGCAATAAGCTATAAATTAACTGTTACCACTCAGGAAAGAGATAAAGAGATGGTCAAAAGTGCTACTAGCAACTAAGGAAAACCAGTTGGCTTTGTGAAGCTCCTTGGTATGTCCATCTCGAGTACGCAGTTCTGGTGATCCTTCCACAGGAACAGCATAATATGCTAAAACAGGTATAGAGAATGTATAATACAGGTGTAGAGATCATCCAGGATGATCACCAGTGTTGACTGGTTTCCACGTGAGGTAAAAGACTAAACATACTGGGATTATTCAGTATGGAGAAGCAGCAGTTGTGGAGGGTATGCTTAGAAGTCTGAAGTGATGAGTGGAATAGAAAAGGTGAACCTGAGAAGTGGTTGTTGATTGCGTCTCACAAAACAAGAAGCAGGAAGCACTGAATGTAGTTGTCAGGCAAAGGGCGGAGTTTTATTTAACGTATAACTCATCCTTGGAATTTATGGCTGTGAGATACTGGAGAGGCTAAGGGTGTGAAGGATTAAAAAAAAATGACAAAGCAAGTTCTTTGTCCATGAGTGGCTTATTTAGCACAATGGATTGGAGGAAACCTTTGTCCCTGAAGGTCTTCCCAGCTTCTTGGGACCTGGGAGGGTAGGCTAGGGAAAAAGCCTTTAAAAACTTGCATTGCTCTTGCGTTCCCAGACATCTAGTACTGGCTGTTTGGAGAACTAGGGCACCACATAAACATCTCCAACCCAGAGTGCCATTTCTCCTGTTCTTCTAGAACAAAAGCCTCATTAGGGGAAGCCTTGCAATTATCCCTCATAACTGCCTGCGGTTGTTTGGATAATTGCATGAGATCCATCTGGCCGTCCGGCTAAAGGGAGTCACGTATGAGATGTTACAGTAAGTGGAGGTGAGAATCACTGTTCCCTGCATAGCTTTGCGTCTTGCCTCAGTCCTTCTCTACTTCTTCCTTAAGCTCATTTGAAGAGATGCTTTTCCTCTGTAAACTGGGAAGGCAGTGGTTCTGGTACTATTGCCGGTGTAGAACTGGTCGTGTGATACTCATGTCTTTTTTTTCTTTGGTCTTAGTTAACAAATTGCATTAAAAAGGAGCAAAATACATTTTCATACTTCATACCTATGTTCATTCTTTTTATGTTAGCTGCGGTAGAAATTCCTATTAAAATGTTATGTCATCAGTGGTGGGTGGAGAACTGAGTCTCTGATAGTAAATGGGAAGAAGGGCGAGTCTCCATAAAGTTGTAAGTTAGTTTGTTCACCAATGTGACCCTTCCCTTATGAGCTTATACAGGTTGAGAACCTGTTTCACAACATATCACTGAGACATCGAGTTCTTCCTCTTACACAAATCAGTAATAAATAATCACAGTCCTCTTTTTTTTTATATTGTCTGCTTTCTGGTGATGGATTCCAGTTCAGTGCAGATCTCTGAATGTCCCTGGGTTAAAGCTGAAGTGAGGAGTAATGAGGACCATGAAAGAGCCTTCCTTTTTACTGTTACAGAAGAGGCTAATCTGGTATCTTGCAGTTGTGCCTTGTTTAGAGGTTTTCTTTTATCCCTTTTGCAAGATGCTAATTAGACCGGGGGAACCGATTTAAATTTCATATTACCTCTTGTAAATGTGAGGGACAAAACACCTGATGTTACCATGATCATTTGAGGATGCTGAAGAAGAAATCACTTTGAAGGTGAAGGCTGGTGCAGTTTTGAGAAATTAACTTAGAAACTGGCAGCCTCATGGTTTAATAAGGCAGAGGATAATTGTTCATATTGTTTGGCAGGAGTGCTGGTAAGCACAGCCAAAAGTAGGAGGTATTGTCATTTACATTAAAGACTGGGATGAAGCCCTCTATGCTTTGGAGACGGAGGAGTTCCAATTCTGACTTCTGTGGAGTTAGGACTTCAACTTGGGTATCTCATGCAGCCAAACAAACAGCTGAGGTTATTTCTGTATAAAATAATCCACCATCGCCATTGCCCTCTCTTTCCTTTTCAACCCCCTCTGACTTGTTTCTTTTAATTTTTCCTTTTTCAAATTTTGATTTTCTTCAGCAAGAACTCTTTAACACAGAAAACGTTATTCTACTTTTCTGTTTTCTTTCTTATTTGGAAGGCAGGAGTTGTACCAAGATAAATTGAGGTAATAACTGGAGTTAAAGAAAAAAGAACTGGAAATATGAGGAAAATGAAGCAGCAGTGTCCAAACCTGCTGTGTCTGAAGTCGGTAGCAAAGCCCTTGTTAGATTGCAACCAGTTACCTAAAATAACCTGTGTGTGTTCATTGCAGGTCGACCTCACGCGCACCTTCACCTTCCGCAACTCCAAGCAGACGTACACAGGAATTCCCATTATAGTGGCAAACATGGACACTGTGGGGACGTTTGAAATGGCCGTGGTTATGGCAAAAGTAAGTCTTGATTCTCATTTTTGGAAGAATTGGTAAGCTGCTGGACGACAGTGAGCAGCCGTTGTTAATTTTTTAGTGATGTTTATAGGAGAACAGGGGCGTGAGCTAAAAAAAACATCCCAAGCCAGAAGGTGTGGTTTCACTGTGCTTTTACAGCAATACAGTTACCAGAGACAGGGCTCCAGGTATAAGATAGTTTCAGTGGAGATGCTTACCAATAGGCTTCCATCTCGAGTGTGGCTCAGCTTTAGGTGGAGCTTCTAGAGCTTAATTTTTGTTTAAATTGTCTATATTGTGCTCCCTTCCAGAAAATATTAGCTGACAGTGGTTTTGAAATTGGATGAAGCTGCAGCACTCAGGAGTCGCTAGTTAATTAACCCCTGCCCTTGAGGCTTGATGTAGTTTCTTGCAGTGCTTAAGCACATTGAAAATATCAACCATAACGTTACAAAATGCATCAGAAACCTGATCCTGAGAGGTCAGCTAAGTACCCTAATTTACCTTTGAAGAACTGTTTGGAGTTGCCTGGTCTGTTATTCACTGTTTTTCTTTCAAGCAGGATAAGCCTTAGGCTTAAAATGGGAATTTCTGATACCTTCTTATGATG
>WEIS01088978.1:0-10384 GCA_013389965.1 Todus mexicanus | reverse complement strand
CAGTTGAGGGAAAGATGACTAACTTGGACATTAATACCAGTTTTCTTATTTTCGCTAGCATGCGATGTTCACTGCAATTCACAAGCATTATTCTCTGGAAGAATGGAAACTGTTTGCTGCCAATCACCCAGAATGCCTTGAGGTACATTTTTCGTACTGTAAATTATTATGGTTTGTTGCTTTGTTCTGAACTCACATACACTGGAGTCCCTTGGGAATACTGTTGTCGAGTGAGGTTTTTTGGGGAATGAAGATACTCGCTGTTCTTAAATGCATCAAGCGAAGTGGCTTTGTCCTGGCTTAAAAAGAAGAGTTATGTGAGTCCATTATGAAAGTGCTTCTATTAAGATGCAAAAAAGCAAAGTTTATATATGCCTGGAATGGAAACAGAGAAGTATCTTGAACAAAGAAGGAGGAAATACTTGGGAATAGGTCGAACTGCTGTGCTTCTGTTGCTGTTGGGAGCTGTGGTAGTGCTGCTGGTAAGGGAGAAGTCCAGGGCCTCAAATGTGAATATCCTGGAGTAACCCAAGCACAAGCTGGCCCTGCACAACCTCCTCCTAGGCAGAGTCTTTTCTATCAGGTAGAAAATGGTCCCAGGAATATCCTGTGTCCGAATGCTTTGGTACATAGCTCGTTTGTGGTTCATAGGCTCTCCTAGTGATTAAATACTGACTTGCTCTGTGACCTTGAATCTCTGCAGAGGTTTTTGTGGGCCAACAGCTGTGGAAACTATTTTCCTACTGGAAAGGACTCAAAGGAAGACAAAGGAGGAAGCAATCTGCTTGTTTTCAGTGGTAGCTGACCCTGCTTGAGCAAGGGGTTTGGAGTACGCAATCTCCAGAGGTCCCTTCCAAACTCAACTATTCAGGCATTCTGTAGACTGAGGGAGTGTTTGGTGAACTTAAAAGACCCAGATCCCCTCTCTGGCAATGCCCCAGATTTTGCCACTCTGCCTTCCTGGAAAGATAACCAACTTAGGGCTTCTCCTGTGTTTGTGTTAATATAAGCGCAGGTGACCATCCAGCTCAGGTGATTATTTTTGCCTTTGAGAATCCACTTTGTGAATGAAGAGCTGATAAAATGCTAATTCTGCTTTATTTTAGAGCCTTTACACAAAACAGGAGTAACACATTGATATTGCCCAGGAAAGTATTTGTTTCATATTAGATAGTATGAGTTTCACTAGTTTCCAGCACAAGTGCTCTCAAGACTATGCAGAAACAGGCATACTAAGTGTGTGTTTTCCCCAGTTTTCACAAACGACTACTCCCTTTTGTTCTCCCTGTCTTTCTAGCATGTAGCAGCAAGCTCGGGTAGTGGAAAAGCTGATTTGGACAAGCTAAAAAGTATTCTAGATGCCATTCCACCTATCAGATACATCTGCCTGGATGTGGCAAACGGCTATTCAGAGCACTTTGTGGAGTTTGTGAAGTCTGTCCGGGCCCTGTTCCCGCATCACACCATCATGGTAAGTGTGTAGAAAAGGTGGAGGGGATGTGTAGGAATTCTGACCAGGAAGAGGGTGCAGAGTCTCATTGGTAGGCATCAGAAGCTCTCTGGTAGTTCCATCAATTTGAGTCATTTGAAAAAAAAAACCCAAAAGGAAAGAAAGAAGCAAAGGAAGGAAAGTCTGACTCAAACCTCATCTTCCAAATTGATACATGTGGACAGATACCTTTCTGAGAATACAGAGGGTAGCTTTGTTAATCTACCCTTTCAGTTCAGCCAGATGTTGACTCTGAGATGAATTGCAACTATTGAATAACAGGTTGGCATTGTCAGTCTTCCATTGCTGAAAATTTCTGTGGGAATGTTCACTGTGCGCTCTGATACAGCAGTCTGCTGTTGGCAGGGCAGGCTGGGTGGATCAAAGATTTCTCCTCCTCACATCCTCCTTCCCACACCAGATGTGACCTCGAATCATAAAAGTGTGTAGGTTTGTTTTGATGATTCCAAGCTGAGGTTGGTTATGGGAATGCACCGATGTGTCTGGCCAATTAAGGCCAATGACTGTTCTTGTCTAGTAGATCACTATGAAGAGAGCAGAACGTAGACTAGTTCTTACCGGAGAGAAGAATCATAGAGGTGTTGTGCAATTGTGAACGGGGTCATCAGGGAGCAAAATAATCAATGCCGTGGCTTTTCATGTGTCTTCTGTGACGTTACCATCCCTTCTCAGAGTGCTAATGCCATGCTTCTGCCAGCTCTGTTGCACTACGATAGCGTGTTGGCATCAACACAGGACGCCTTGCAGCAGAGCCCTGCTGCTCCTGCTCGTTTCCCAGGACCCTTGAGGAAATGGGTCTGAATTTGTTTCCATGATAATAGCTGAAATTCTCAAACAAGCAGCAGATTCTTAATGAGGCTACCAGCCTTTCTGCAAGCCAGCGCAGCAAAATTCTTGGGTTTACGTAACGCTTTATCACTTTTTTCGTGCCAGACATAAAGCTTTGTGCATGTAAAGTAAATGTGAAGTAAAAATGGCCATAAATGCACACTCTGACTTGGTTTGATAAGGAACTGCGTGTTCAAGCAGCTCAGGGGAGGCTACATTCCTTCCTCTCATGTTGGAGGAAGGCAGTGTTCTTGCCTCTGAGTGGTGGCACTGGAAAATGGAAGAGGGCTGGAATGTCTGTGGGGTTCTGGGTTATAGGCATCCTTCAACAGCTGCCAGCAGATGTGGGAACCTTTTTCGTATGGCCATACTTCCCATGGCTTTGCGGAGAGCTTTTGGAATTACGAAACGATAGATGTGGGCTTTTTGAGCTTCCTGCTCCATGTTCACTGCACTGAGGGAAGAAGCCCTTTTCTTCCTTTGGATCTGTAGTATTGTCACTAGTGACATGATTACTCCAGTGTGTTTGGCTTGAAGAGCTGAGAGGGAGGTTAAACCACATAGTTAAAAAAAAAAAAAGATCTTCCCTATCAGGAGTGGAAAGACGATTATGTCTCATCCCCTCCTCCACCTCCCCACAGACTGCTGACTTTGCTGACTGAGGAGGGAACTCAACCAAGATGAATTGCCCAGAAGGCACAAGGGGTCAATGTCAAAGCTGAGTATCAAGCCCAGCTTTTAGTCCAAGGTCCCTAAGTCAGTCTCATCCACATCTCATAAGCTACCCACTTAGTTTCTCTGCTCCTGTGACTAAGGTTATTGTTACTTCAAGCCTCATTGTCCTGTCAGCACCACCTGCTTGAGCACATGTACAGCCCTGACCTCAGACTGTAGCTCCTTTCTCTGGACATCGTTTAGTATGGCTCATGTTTTCCTTCTCCTGCACAGGGATAATTTCTGTTCCTAAACCCACGCTAACTAACTTGGGGTGTTGAAGACTCTCCAGAGTTCGTGCAGTCCTTGAAAGTCTCTCGATTTGACTGAAGACACACACCCGTACACCACTTCCAAATGAGTTTACTTCATATTCCATGCCAAAATGGTCTTCGAAGCTATTCCTGGTTGAAATGCAGGAGCTCATCCAGGCTCCTTTTTTTTTTTACGGTACTTTGGAAGACGTGTCCTGCTGCTCCTTCTTCTGTCTGCTTTGATGTGTCTGTGCTATGCCTGCAGTATGCTCTCTGCTGCTGCGGCTTTCAAACAAAAGGGCGAGCAGTTCAATAGAAGGTATAAAAATAAAGCAGCTTTCTCATAGCTGAAAGCGATCTCCGAGACCTTGCGGGCTGCCTTGTTTGCTTTCCTCAGCATGACCATTCATTCCACAGTCAGCTGGAGCACGGTACAGAACAGAAACCCAACGCCGGGTCTCGGGGAATGCGCGTTCCCAAGGGCCGTGGAATGGGTCCAGCTCGAAGGCTGAAAGGTGATGTGCAAAGCAACTGTGGTTCACGTAGTACTCTCCGTGGCCAATACTCCAGTGCAGACGGAGGGTATCTCCTCTGTAACAACCTTTCAGATCCGTGGGTTTTTTTCCTTTTTCAATACTTGCTTTTATAATAACATTTCTGACACAAGCTCTTTTTCACTCCTGCCTTTCACAGTAATTTACAAAGAAGATCAAGTTCTCCTAGGAACACAAAGGATAGGGGAGACAAACAGGGGCACAGAGGTACATGATTTGCCTTAAATCGCTCATTAGGGTGAAGGTGGAGGCAGAAGCAGTATTCAAGTCTCCTGAGTGTCTCACCTGCAGCACTGCCCCCCTCCAACCCAAGAGGAATGGTCCAGGGGGTGGTTTTGCTGTAGCACAGCATCATGTGCTTGGCTTTTGCCTACCAATTGAAGTCTAAAGTAAAACATTCATGAGGGAGGGTCAGAGCCTTTACATTACTGTAAACGTAGTCCTTACTTATTAGTGTAATGGTAGACATCAGGGTTCTCCTGTTTCACTGTAAGTCTGCTTAGCAAGCTGAGATGTCTTTGCCAGCAAGCTTTGCCAAGTTTTTATCCTGAATTTTTCTTTTCGTAGTGTTTTCTGTTCATTATACAGAAGAACTCCTCAGGAGAGGAGCAGGGAGTGTGGCAGGAAGGAGAAGGCTGGGGCAGAAGCGCACTTGGAGATGCAGGAGCACCAGCAAGATGTGAGGCAGGCAGAGGCAAGCAGAACTGCGAAGCAGGAGCAGAGGGAAACAGCAGGGGCTGGAAACTGTCGCTCCCCTTGGAGTCAGTAGCAGAACTTCTCAGGGCCTTAGCGGAGGCAGAATTCAGACAAAGCAAGCCATGCAGACTGCTCCCAGTTCATCTCTGGAACAATCAGCAGCGTCAATCCAGTTGTGGCGCGTCCAGCAGGGCTGGGGTCTAGGAGCAGAGGCCCGTTGGGATCCCAGGGTAGGAGACAGTGGTGCTGCTGAGGCTTTTGGGTCAGCCCCAATACTGAGTGCAGATGCCCACCTGCCGTGGCTCAGCCTTGCAAAGGCCGTCATCTCTCCATCTTACAGTAAAGCACCCTTTGCTTTGGTGGGCGGGACGTGTCCTTTGGCAGCGTTCCTGATAGTGTGGAGGCACAGACTGTGCTTTCCTCTAGGATACAAGAAGAAAGTCTGAGAACTGTTGTTGCAGACACTTCTCCCCAGCTTGATCCATTGCCATTTGCCAGCAGCTTTCAATCAGTGCAGCAGTGTTCCTGTCTTAGTGCGAGTCGATATTTATAGCAGGCTTTTATGAGGCGCAGTATCAAATGCCTGACTGAAATTCAGAGGCGCTGCCCTACCGTGTTCACTAATTTTCTATCTCTGTTAGAGGAGCTGTAGCCTTTATAATCCTGTTAGGTGAAGTCTTGATCCCATTAAAGTCAGTCGTGAAACTCCCTTCGACTTTTCTGAGGCCAGGACTTCCCTCAGGACTGACCCACGGTTCAGTCGTCCTGGGTAGTGCTGGAATGAGCCAGGGTGACACTCGAAACCTCCCAGTGGGTGATGGTACAGCTGAATGTCACCCTGAGTGTGCATGTAAGGCTGGGCCCACAGCCATGGCAATTTGATGTAGCCCCTAATAACTGACCACATGGAAAGCATGGTAGTTTACCTGACTTTCACTTGCTACTCGTGGTGTTATTTTAATGCCAAGGGTAGCAAATTTAGATTAGCAGGATAGTAATTACTGAAAGAAAGCCCGTTCTGCAGCAGATGAGAAATGCCTTGGTACCTGGGCTCATTGTTAAGATGAGCGTGGTTTTCACTGATAAAATACTTTCAACAATTACTGTGTTCCCTGACTACTTGCCCAAATACACTACAAAATGTGTTACCTGTAGTGGCTTCTTTGTGCAAGTTCCAGTTGCTTTACCTGCTTTATATTAGTTAATTTTAAGAGGGTTTCATCTCTGTGGTCTCGGCCTTTCTGTATTCACCTTTTCACATTTATTTTATTAGTTACTCTGGCTTTACCTTACAGGTGGGGCTTTCAGAAGCCCTTCAGCTGTCGTACTGGCATCAGTGGTAAAGCAAGCACTGGTGTGAGTGGAAGTAGAGTTCAGCTGGGTGTGAGAAAAGAGCTTTCCCTGCCCTTCAGCTGTGAAACTGGGGTCTCTTCACAGACAGATAGCTATGCCTCTTTCGTGGTGGGTTTTTTGTGCTCTCTGAGGTCTGCAGAAGGCAAAGCAGCAAGCTCGTCATCGGCAGGTTGAAATCTGCTATGTAGAGCTCCGCGTCTTCCCTGAAAATTTGTTAAGGATCTGCAGATTCAGGAAGACGGGAACCACTGATGTGTGTACATGCATTCCAGGAAAAAAATGTATGCTGGGGACATAAGTGCTTTTCCCTGCTAGGATGAGCATTTTGAATCAACATATGCAGTTCCAGCATTCTCTAGCAGTAACTTAGCGTTGAACGTCTGGTTAGCATTTCTGAAAAGACAGTTTGACAACCCGCTATGCTCTGCTAATAAGAAGACACTGCTGTTTAAGTTAAATACATATTTGGTCCCAAATTCCAGGGACCTGCTGGCTTTTAATGCCCGTTCATTCCTGCTTGTGTATCTGTGGCGTGTACTGTGGTATTTTGTCCGTCACCCCACCTTGGAGTGCGCAACACTTAGTATAACAAATTACCACTGAACCAGACAGGAAGCAGCACTTAGCTGGAAACGTTATACCTATTACATATTCTTCATTTCCTGACTGTTCTATTTTATTCTATTTTATTTTTAATCAATATCATGCAGTTTTGAGCAAAGTTAAGTGGTCCTGTGTCATAGACCACAAATTGCTGCCTAATAGTAGCATTGTTTTTCCAAGTGCCTCAGGCGGTGGCCTGCCAGCTGTTTCTGGCTAATAAAAGGGGGAAGTAAAATTCATTAAAAATAAATAAATGGTGAAATAGGAGGCAAAAATCAGTAAGCGGAGAATAGGTCTTGCCAAACGTTCCCTGGGTAGCTCCTGTTGACTTCAGCAGGAGTTTTATTTCAATAGAAACTAAGAAAATATTAAGTAAGGATTTTAGGATTTGTCTCCTGCTGTCTCTGTATCTGCATCTGCCCAGAGAGGTGGTTGATGCCCCATCCCTGGAAACATTCAAGGTCAGGTTGGCCAGGGCTCTGAGCATCGCCATCTAGTTGCAGATGTCCCTGCTTATTGCAGGGGGGCTGGACGAGATCATCTTTAAAGGTCCCGTCCAACCCAACTATTCTGTGATACTAAGCAAGGAAGGGAAATGGGATAGAGGGCTATGAGCTGCTCTGGAGGGATAGGCAGGGCAGGAGAGCTGGAGGAGCTGCACTGTATGTAAGGGAGAAGTTCATCTGTATAGCCCATATAGTTATGGATGATGTGGTTGAGAGCCTCTGGGTGAGGATTAGGAAGGATGGAAGACAAAGCAGATACCCTGATGGGATCTTAAGGATCAGGGTTTATTGGACCGATCATGAAATTTGTTTGACTTGAGAATGCACCTGTGAGATTTGGTTAATCTCTGCAGCAGGCACAGGGAATGATGTGGTGAAGCGTATTCTTCCCGACCTTTTAGTTCAACTCGTAAAAGCTCTGAGTAAAACTCTACATTATCATCATTGACTGCAGTAGTCTTGAAATGTCCAATATATGTGATATTGTTCCTTCTGTCTAGGCAGGCAACGTGGTCACAGGAGAGATGGTAGAAGAACTTATTCTTTCTGGAGCAGATATTATTAAAGTGGGTATTGGACCAGGTAAGTCAAATCCAGTTGAATAAGGGTGACTTTTGATAACATTGGTGGAGGGGTTGTCCAGATGGAACCAGTGTATAATGATGTTGGCTTGCCCAGTAGGATGTGTGGATCAATAAAGTAACAGTGCTCTTGCATATGATATGTTTTGAGAAATAGACGGCCAGGGTGCTAGTGTTTCATACTACGAAGTGTTACATATTGCATCTTCTGGCCTATTACTAGAAGCCCTGAGTTGCTGACATTATCCCCAATAATATGTGTTGTGGAACACTTTGTCTAGCCTGTTGAAAACAGGCTGAGTCATCTCAGCTAAAGCTCAAGTGATGCTGCGTTCAGGTATCTACTTCTGTCAAGGAAAGTCAAGCCCTTTCTTCTTAGGCTGCAGCTGAGGTCACCAGATGTGGGCTAGATTTTAAACTGGCCAACACAAGTGCCACTGACAAGGTAGCTGTGATCGGCCAGCGTGATGCAGGCAGATTGTTTACGATGCCACATAGTTATGGTCCGTGAATGGATAATAAGAACAGAGCAAATGGTATGAATTAAAGGTTGCAGTTGTGCCCAGGAAGCCAGCAAACAACAGTACAGCCAACATACGTAAGAATAAACAACAGAGGTGTTGTGGTGCAGTTGTCACGGGCAAGTTCAGATATAAAGAAGAATTATTGTAGTTGTAGCCTCGGAGTGGAAGTAGTTAGGAGTAAATACTGTACAGCCCTTGCTGGAGATCCTCCTGAGCAGATCTGTACAGGTTGACCACCCAAACCCACAAGTAACAAATGTTCTTCGCAGAAGATCAGATCTTGAGGTTCTTTTCCAGGTAGCAGTCCATCCTGTAGAAAATGGCAGTGATTCATTATAAAGCATTCCGTATATAAATACGTACTCTGTGGAGTTTATTTTAAAACTAATTTTCTTCCTACTTTGCAGAAATGCTTCTCAGTGTTTTCCGATTCTCAGTTCTTCAAAAGATCTTTGGAAACTTTTACTCTGCTGGTAGCTCCAGTATACCTGGATATCAGTTGAGTGAAGGGATCTAGATTTCGCTGCATTTGGTTTAGAAACTGTGTTTGAAATTCTTGTTATCGTGCAGACCTTTCTAGTCTGTATCCTGAGTTATAAGACCTGGGCTGGTAAAAAACCAGTCCTCATTTTAACTCTTAATTTGAGGAGAAAAGTAGGGAAGGTATTCCAGATGATCTACAGACTATTGGAACTA
This sequence comes from Todus mexicanus, assembly GCA_013389965.1. Taxonomy (NCBI): domain Eukaryota; kingdom Metazoa; phylum Chordata; class Aves; order Coraciiformes; family Todidae; genus Todus; species Todus mexicanus. The sequence goes on along the minus strand of WEIS01088978.1, from coordinate 1,565 downwards.
TAATTGAAGTGGGTTTTATATATATATATATATACACGTTTACTCTTCTACATACATGAGTACAAGCACTACGTATGTGTGTAAATAGTATAGTTTAATAATGAGATAGATTACAGGAAATATACTAATTATTACACTGCAGCTTTCTGATGGTTGTTTAATCTCATTTTTTAAATACTATGTGCTGGCTTTCTTATATTCCTAGATACTGCAATCAACCAAATATTTCTGCTTTAAGTATTAGGCAAAAGATGGAAAATTGCCATAAGAAAGTAAATAAAACCACTGATTTCACCCTAGAATTATTTTTAAAAATGTGTAGAAGAGAGAAATATTTATTGGAAGAAATATTCAGGTGTTAAATGCTGCTGCTGAGTCTCACAAGTTGCAGCTCTGGTCCTTTTGTCCCCTCTTCCCTTCAGACACCTCAGTCAGATTTGCTTTCTCGTGATGCAGTAATTCCCTCGCAGGGAAGCATTGCTGTCGAGACCTGAACTGGGAATTGTGGCACTGGAGAAGAAAGGGAGGATCTTAGTCACCTCACTTACAGCTCCCGTGAAGTGGTGTGATAACATTTCCAAACTCGAGTTTCTGTGTGTTCCTTTTTATCCACGAGAAGCCGACATTGGCAATAGAAAATTTTTGAGGGGAAAAAATAATACAGGTAGAAAGGCATCTTTTTTTCCTCAAGCAAAGGAAAACAAGTCGTATCTTTTGTGTCAGCCTAATGGGTGATTTTTTTCCCCTCTCATTCTCTTGTCTAGGTTCTGTGTGTACCACTCGGATTAAGACAGGGGTGGGCTATCCGCAGCTAAGTGCTGTCATTGAGTGCGCAGACTCAGCACATGGCTTGAAAGGACACATCATCTCTGTAAGTAAATAATCATCGACTCTCAGATTCCCACTGTGCAAATTGTTGTGGAATAGGAGAATCAAACCATCCAGCATCCTGCATGTTAGAGGCTATCCTTCGGTCATCTCCAGTTGACCCCTGTACTGGCTCCTAGGTTAGTCAGTGGAGATTTAAATGTAATTCCCTTTAATGTTTAAAAAGACTTGGGCATCTCACTCTTGTTTGTGCCTTTGTAAAGCTGCTTCTGGCTCCCTCAATGGAGTAAGATGTTACGTGAACAGAATAGGAAGCTTGATCGTGCTTTTACATTGAAGGAAGCAGTAATTCCTGCGAAAGATTTCTGAAAAGTGAGTGAAATGTAAACATGGCTTTCCCCAGAGAGCAGGATGGAGGGACAAGCAGGCAGTAGAGGGGAGTACGAGACAAAATTAAGAGCCCAACTCTGACCTAGAAGCTGGGTTGATTCAGATAGTGTCCTCACAGAGCTCCCAGAGCAGGGAAAGGAGTGCTTCAGAGGTGGCTCCATTGAGCACAGCTGCTACTTAAGTTCTCACAAAGCTCTGGGGAAATAATGAGCCTTTGGAGGGAGAAAAAAAAAAGTGAAGCAGGCTGTGATTTTATAACTTGGGCAGTATTACAAATGTTTATGTCTACAGCAGACAGGAGAGCATGTGTGCAGTAGAGCATGAAAGACTGGCTCATTACTAGGAAG
>WEIS01088975.1:0-19902 GCA_013389965.1 Todus mexicanus | reverse complement strand
GTCTGGCTTCATGAGCAGAAAACAGTGACTTGAAGTAGGATCTGGGGAACATAGAAGAGAGCTCAGCACCAAGGGATGGGTGTTTGGTTTGGGTTGGGGGGGGGCGGAGTAAGTGGAAGAGCTTTACTAACAACTCTTGGAAGAATCAGCTATTTCTCAAGAAGTTGTCATTGAGCTTTGTCAGTATCGTGTCGTTGTCTAAATGAGTTGTTAGAAGACAAATGTCCTCAAAATAAGGTAACTTGTGAGCACTATTACCCCTAGTTGGTAGAAATCTGGAAATCTTGCTGCCTGATGGAAGTTTTCAGGCCTCAGTTCCAAATTAGGTGTGATGTGCAGCGCAGACGGTGTTCTTGAAGGCTGCAGGGGGCGATCATCTGGACAATAGGTTGAACAGAGCTATAAAGCCAATAACAAAGAGTTAAGCTGAGCTCCCTTCTGCTCGGGTCTTGTAGTCCTCTGAACTAAAGGTACTGAGTGAGTTTCAAAAGCATAACTGGGTAACTCTGGCAATATTCATTATCTTACTAAGAAATTCCGGTGTCAGCCACATATGGAACATTACAATGCACATAATGACTGTCTTGTTTACCTACAACGTCACTCTGTTACCACGCTCCAACTTCCTCATTACATTGTAAACTCTTTGGCATGTTTGGGAATACTGAAACCAATTGATTTCTTATGCACATTACTGCCTTGTTACAATCTTGATGAAGTGTTTTATCTGGATGGAGTGCAGTTTATCTCCAGATACATGTCATAAGCATACCCCTGCTTGGGAGGGCTACTGGAAATACGCTCTGTAGCACTCTCTAAAGCAAAACACGTGCAGTGGAGCATTTCCTACCACCAAAGACGCTGACCGTGCTTCCCTTCGTTGTCCAGGTTCCGTGTTCAGACCTATCCAAAGATTAAAACGTGAGGGTTTTAATTAATCTTTTTCCATGCTTTCTGCACTTCCCTTTGGATTGGTCTTTGATTCAAAATTCAAATCCAGCAATAAACTCGTTGTTTAATCATTGTTTCTGAAAGTTAAAATGTTTAGAGAGAGACAGTTCAAATAATGGCAAAATTTAAATGTGGTCTAATATTGAAAGAAATTGGCTAATTATTCTTTTTAAATCAATGGAGTAATTGTGATGGCCAGCTATGCTGTAAATAGCATTTCTTTGTCCATTCATTGGACTTTTAGCAGTATTACAGTTTCTTGGCTCTGTACATTTTCACCAGTGCAATCCCTTGTTGTTGTTCATCCCTACCCTTGTATTCTTCAGATAATTCCTGCAGGACATTTTATGACACTGCCATCCTGACACTGGCAAAAAGGATTAATTATATAGTTAACAGCTCCTTGTGTTTAAAGTATTAGAACAATATAACGTATCCAACAATTTAAAGTGGAATGTTTACAATGTAGGGCAACTAGCAGTAGGGTCTGTCAATGCTGGTTTGTTTTACATTCAAGCGAGTACGAATATTCTGGGTTTGACAAAAGGAAAAACATCTTTTTGGCCTGATGAATAACAATGTCACACTCTATTATCAAAACTTTAGACTGGTAATATTGCAAAGCTGAAGGGAAATGGACTTCAGTCTGCTTCCTTCTATTGCACAAAGAAAATGTCGATTCCGGCACTGTTTCAATACTATCTCATTATCAGTCGTAATATAAAATATTGTTGCAAATCTGTTAGGTCTCTCAAAACTTTCACAGCATGTTGAGATGACTGACCCGTGTAGGGAAAAAATGACTCTTCTTGTGGCTTACCAAAGAAGGGGAAATCGGTTGACTCTTGCCAAATTGTAAATGGTAGCAGCGTGATCAGTAGACTACAGCAAAACCAGTATTGAAAATATGTGTCAGAAAGACACTTTCCTTTGAAAACAGCAGTTGCCCAACTTGGGCTTTGCTAGATTTCTCACAGACCACCCACAAAACTCACAACACGTTCCTTCGGAGGGGCAGAATGGAAACAATGAGGATATTTTCTTCCTTGAGGAGCTTCAGTGCATTTATTTAGTTATTGCGGGGTTTATTTGAGATCATCTTATAGTAATGCAATCGCTTACACGTGCTCAGCACCCAATGGATTAAGAAGGGATACAAGGGACTACACACCACTGAGTGTGACCTCTGTTGCACTCAAATTAGTAGCACCTATAAAATGAAGGAGAATCAGTAGATATATGTGAACACATCTTGGTTCGGAGAAGAGTTCATGTGAATTTTTAGAGGAAAGTCACAGCTTGCAGAACTCTTGGTCAATATGTGGATAAGAATGGCTCTGGCTTGTGTAAGTGGGTTCTCCAAAAAACCTTCTGGTGAGTTCCTCCAGGAGCAGCTGCTAATGGAACAAAGCTGTGGTCTGGAAGGGTTGGTCATCTCTTAGGCTGCCTGGCTCACATATAGGAAGCAATGAAGGCTGGCTGCGGTAGAGTCCAAACATCAGTGCTGGGACCTGAGAGTCATCCATTGTTTTAAAAGAATCACATTTATACTACTGATAAGTTATAGATTATTATTAGCGTTGTCTAGAGAAAGGTTGACAGTGAAGGGCTGGATGAGAGCGGCTGAAACACAGTGTTTATAAATGCAAGCTAATGATCAAAGGAAAGATAATCTTGACTATACATGCATAACAATGAGCCCTGAAGAAGCTGGTACTGCTCAGGAGAGATCTCAGAATCACTGTGGAAAGTTTTTGGGTGTGTCTGCATCAGTATTTTAATGTGGGTCAGGTGCGTGCTTTTACAGTGAACCTCCCTGTGACCCCGTTTACCACACCACCATTTGTGCCGCAGAAGTGTCGTGAAGAGCAGTGAGCGCACTGCCTGCAGATGAAACTAAACCAGAAGATGTGTTCCAGCTTCTGATGGGTATCCAGTCCGTGGGACCAGACTTCTGTTTATCAGAAGTAAACCTTAGACAAAGAGGATTTTGAGTGTCATTGAAAAAGCAGTTGAGAATGAAGTAGAAGATGATCACCGTCATGTCTGTGGGCAATGCCATTGTGCTTGCACACCAACGGTGCTGCACCCACTGTGAGAGGAGCACGTGAGTGGCAGTAATGCAGAGAAGGGCCAGCAGGGTGTTGCACGGAATGGAACGGCTGGCTGTGGAAAGACACCTTTTTACAACTTTCTGGCTGACAGAAGTGCTTGAGGGAGATACGAATGGTAGAGAGAAGACAAATGGGGGATGATTAGTTAATTCGGTGATGAATGCTATTTCTCATTGCACAAGAAAAGGCATGCAACAAATGAAATGATTAGGCAAATAACTGAGACAAAGGCAGTACTTCTGCACAGTACGTAAATCTTGGAACTCATTGCCATGGGATGTTGTGGAAGTCAGAACTGCAGATGGTTTCCAAGAATGGTAAAACAGCTTCTTGGACGATAGACCCTTTTATACCTTTCAGCACAAAGAAAATCCTTAAACTACTTATCACCAGAAACCGGGGAGGTAGAGCAGGGTGTACATGCTCTACAGATGCCGTTTCCTAAGTATCCATTGCTAATTTCTATTAGAATATACAACATGTTGAGCTAAAAGGACCTTTAGTCTGACCTCGCATGTCAGTTCTTAGTTTCGTACTTAATACAGTCATTAAACAAACATAGGTATTGACTGAGATGTTGATACGGTCTGCAGAGATCACAAACTTCCTTGCCTTACAAGCTGTATTCTAATTGCCAATCATTGTCAATTAGTATCCTTGCAAACCAGAGGACAGATCACAACAGTGGGTTCTGTTTCCGACGCAGAAAAAGTTAGTTCCTGTTTTAGAGACCACACAGCCAAGACTCCGAACAAGATGCAGCAGGTGGTAGGAGCAAACAAAAGAGTAGAAGAAGGGAGGAGGTGATGAAGTAACATTGAGTCAAACACGCGTAATAAAAATGCAGTTTGGGCTCATTGCTATAGCTCTGGCAAAGGGATAAACTAGAAAACATCGGAGTGAATGCGCAAAATGAGGCAAATGATCAAGTCGGTATTATTAGAAGGTTATGCTAATTTAATAAAGTGTTTCTAATGAACAAAATCAGCCTTCTACTTCTATGAGAAAAACATTTCAGCGTCTCAAAGGGTTTATCCGCAACTTCTCTGTGTTTACATTTTTGGATGGTCTTCATAGGCTTCCTTCGTGCTGTACAGGGCTATTAATACGCATTTCTCAATCTTTAAAGGCCTTGCTCAAATACACAATAAAAAGCCACTAAACTTTAAGAAACCCATTGAGCTGCTATTGTGTAGGGTTGTGGGGTGGGGTTTTTTTCAGAAACGATGATTACTAATACACTGAAATATAAACGGTCCAATGTCTAACTGACCAGACCAAGGTGTCAAATTCTTTCACACATACAAAATTAACTATTTTTGATGCCGCTTTGCAGTCACAGCAATGAGCAGTGATACTGTAAATGGTTCTCAGATGTCAAGCTAAGTACAAAGGAGAGAGCTTTGCTTATGTACCTTATCAGTCTTTAGTAATAAGTGAGATAGTAGAAAATAAAGTCTGGTATTGCACAGGTTTTTTAAAGACTACTTTGTAAATTCATTTAACTATGCTAATGGACTTCCCTTTAAATGTTATGCAATTGGAATTTGCTCTAATAATACCTTTGAAACTGTTAAATAATTTCCCTTTTTGGATAAGGGACTTTTACATTTGTTTATATTTTTGCAAAATAAAAACATCACATTAATGCACCTGATGAATTTGTCTTTCAGAAATTTTTTGGTGCTAGGTTTCAGGTGTTTTAGCCCAGGGAAGCTGGCGGGAAACGTGCTGGGGAATTCCACCAAATACAGTTCGCATAGACAGAAAATGCACAGTAATGCTTCCTGGGCTCAGAAATGGATTCAGAGGCTCTAAGGCTGCAAAGATGTTGATCACCAAGTTTTTTTGGTGATTAACGTAAGGAGCAGCAGCAGACTCTGGTGCAAACATGAATGCAGGGAGGTAGGATGACACAGCATGAGGAGGCCTTTGATGAGAAGGGATGGAATTTATCTCTCCCTAAGCAGAGGAAGTAGCAGCCTTTTAGGTTCAGCAATGGCACAGTGTAACAGTGTAGCTTCATATTCAATGGGAGTACCAGTCAAGCAGCAAAATCCATGCAGGGAGGAGGATGGGCACTTTCTGGATCCCAAATTAGGTACTAGGAATTAAAAGGAAAACTACATTGATGTACTAAAGTGCCTCCATGTGACTCCAGGGGAAACAACCTGGAAGTTCTTGAAGGAATAAATACAGGCTGATGCGGGGCAATTACAACTTTGCTATTCGACTGCAGTAACGGGAATCGAGACTGTAGCAGAGCCTAGGTGCACGAACTCAAGCTTTTCATAGCCGAAAAATGTGAAAAGTTGACAAGCAGCTTCCACTCTTGTGTAATTAAACATTACCACCGGTTCATGCTTTTTTTCTGTTCTGAATTGTCAGAACTGATACACTGTAACAGTCAGAAAAAGAGATGGTAGAGACCACGAGGAGCTTGACAATGTTTTATCCAAGTTGTCACTATTATATACCTAATACTACTCTCTGCTACAGAGTAATACGCAATAGGTAGATTATTTGTATAGTCAGCAAAATACACTATGGTGTGGAAACAGTGATAAAAGTTAACAAAAACTGCAAGTAGCAATAGGTATCAGCCTCGGCTCTTCGCCACCAGAAGTGATTTTTCTATTTTACTTATGCAATTAAATAAAAAATAGTTCAGGCTGCAAAACTTAATAACACTGAATGTTCCCGTTCCTTACTTTTATGGCTTGATAATGTCTTACGTACAACAGAAGCCCTAATCATCTCAGCTCTGATGATACACAAAACAGGTAACAGAAACACTAGAGAAGACTGTATTTGACAATGTATTTTTACATATACCGGGGAAATAGCAGCTTTTTTATTTACCCCCACAGAAACACTCGTGTTTCTTAACAAAAAAAAAAAGGATGAGGGCATTGGCCAACTTTTATGGCCTTCTCACTGCTGCAGTTTATTTGCCTGTAGGTGTCAAGAATGGTAGTGGTCAGTTAACTGTGGGAATCATGGGTCTCTCAGGGCAAAATGGTTTGGTGTCGCAGGGCTGAGCAGTGTCTTCAGAGCCCATGTGATCTGGATCAGCTCCTTCCTCTGCCTTTGGTTTGGGACCTGCTGTAGTGTTTTGTATATAATGCTGATGTGTCGATACTCTTAGGGAAGCTGAAGTATAAATACATGATCAAAGTATGTGGCAGGCAGGCTGCCGGCGTGACCTGATGGCAGCTGAGGAGTATCTGAGTGCTCTGCTCCTCCTGTGTCCCCACTCAGCAAAGACCATTCAGAGGCCACTGGAAGGAGTCTCAATCACCACTCTCCTGCCATCTGCCCACTGCCTTCTCACCAGCAGTGAGTGACTTCCAGCACCTCTCCCATGCACTGCTGTACACTTGCCTCAGATGTGAGAGTGCCAAAGTGGCCTTGTCATCTCTGCCTGCTGACTAAGGTCTACACAAACTGTGTGTTGAATGGCGTTTATCACATGGATCAAGATTACAAAAATTCCAAGCTGCAGGGAAGACACCCTTGGGGTTTTTTTCCATAGTACACATCACAAGCTTTGGATTATTGCTCTCATCAATCTTTCGTTGCACTGATAGAATGCACTTCCATCAAAGAGCAGTGTGACTCGACACATGGACTGCCTGTTGTAGTTCATGATCAGGTATGACCTGTTGCTCTTGCTGCCTCAGAAAGCTCCAGGGAATTGCTAGAAGAATTGATGGCAGGCTGCTGTTTCTCCCAAGTGAATAACAAGTCCCCTAGCTTTGTCCTGAGCTCCACAAAGCAGGCTGGACCTTCTTCCTGCATTGTTTGACCATCCTACACTTTGGCTTTCTGACATGACATTACTAAGGGATTTCCAGTGAGTGCCAGGGATACCACATCTCTCCCTCTTAGAAGTGGCATCAAACATTGCAGCGTGTGCATAGTTACCACGTATTGACAAGCTGCTGTGGGCTGTGATTTGGATTGTTCTGCAGCTGTGCTGCGGCTATTTTTTGTGCTTCATCCAGTCATGTCAAACACCACTGATAACCTGCTGCACGTAGAAGACAAAGACAGGGCTCCTTCTAACGTGAACTGCACCTTCTATGCGTACCACGAGTGATGCAGTTTCCCTCGCTTGCTAATAGTGTACAGGGAGAGTCGTCTTGCTTCCTGATCAACTAAGATGTGTAAACTACTCTTTTATTTTGGATATGCAATCCGCATTGCTGTTACATCTTGGAGTACGTGCCCCTTGATTTTTTACAGTCCATTTCAAGAAATATGTCCAAGGTACAGTTCACAAACCAAGGACAACGTTCTTTAATGTTTTATCCCCAAGCCACAAGGCAGAAATCCTTAGGTAAATGAAATCATTTCTGTCTTGTAACCCTTCTGTAAAATGTCTAGATTCCCTTATTAATTCTAGATTTCTGTGCAGTTCAGAACAGCTCTTAAGAGAGCTTGGCCTCAACACCTTTCTCCATGTCCAGCTGCTGTTGCTCCTGTTACCATCAAAAGCAACCATTCTGAGATCCCAGGCATCTCCAGTGATCAGAGGTTGCAGTCTAATGGCAGCTGATCTCTCAAAGTGCAAGGTGCTGAGGATGTTGTTTAGTACTGAGAATCACAAAGGTATGTTTTGGATGTGTGCTTAAATGCATACGGGCATCAAGGGAATATCTGGGGATTGCCTACAGATATTTAGTATTTGATATATCACTTATTCAAGATTTGGAAAGTACTCGAGTAGTAAGCCTGAGGGTTAGCAGAGGAACGGCGTGATAAGCCTTAGATCTCACAGAAGGACTGATAGCAAGACCGACCTTTTCATTCCCCCTCTGACTGTGCAGTAGTGTAACAGGGCTTTGCAGTGACAGACACAGCGTAACTGAGGGAGACAGGATGAACCGGGGCTGTTTTCCAGTCGGTTTTGGTGTTCTTTCATTTGAAGTGACTAGTCTTTAGCTCCATTTCTGAGAAGGTTACTTGAACCTCTGACTCAAACAGAGACATCTGTAAATGGGGTAAACCAGTAGCTGCGGCACTCCTGGGACAGCAACTGCAGACTGTTAGGAGCACGTTCCCCTTTGCAACCGTGGTGGCAGCTGCTTTCGATCTGTGGCTTCTCGCTGCTATTGTGTGAGGGAATCACACTCTCCGAGTTTCAAGAGCCACAACAGAGAGGAAGCAAAGCTGTGGCTCATTTAGGACTGGGTGTTATTTTAATGAGCTTAATAAATCCTATATAGGACTGAGAGTCTCTTTGGAGTTCAGCCCTGCAAAGCGGTGCTCTCAGTCTGACCTTTGAGCCTTGTACATTATGGAGCTCTGAAAAACCGCACCACTTATGCTGCACCAAATTCAGCAACATCAGCAACCCCAGTGTAAGTAGCTCACCCGCTTTAGCAGCTCTTTGCAGCATCAGGTTGACCAGGCTTCTGTGAGTGGAGCTGAAATGACGTTGTACTGCAAGTGGCTTCCACTGCGCCGGGTCTCCATGTTCGCAGACGCTCACAGAAGTCCAGGAGGTCCATACTTATGTAGAAACAAACTGATTTGCTTTGTGAAATAAGTATCCGCAGAAGATAAGGAGTTGGCATTTTTGTTAACCAGACTCATCACATGATTAAAGCTGAAATGTTCATGAATGTTGATATTGTTCTTGTAGAACATGAACGGCAAGGCTTCATTTCACGTACAGTGTGGACACTGACCTTCAAAGGGCAACATTCATTGAAGGACCATTTATCTCCTTTTAGCGAAGCAGGATGGAAGGAGATTTCCTAAGTTATTAATCCAACAGTCATGGCTATCAGCTCCCTGTCACAGTCAGCCATGTCACAGAATCACTGTCATCAAAATAAATGGGTGTCTGGATCAGACTCTACCTTATGCTAAGCAGGGTTCTCACCGTCCCCGCCTACAGTTAAAGGTTGCTTCTGGAAAGGGCTTCTAACACCTCTCTTCCATAGGGGCTGGGACTGAAAATACAGAGGGAAGACTCAGCCAGCAAACTCTCAGGCCTCCTCTGCAGAAAAAATGTTCACCATAGAAACCTGGAAATTACTCAGGGTGATAAACTGGTATCATTTTAGCAGTAAAGTACTATCACACCTATTTTCTGGCTACAGTAGAGTTTTAATAATGGAAATGTATTGTAAATTGTATATTTTGGGTCAGTCTGCTTTGGAGCACTCAAAAACTAAAAAAATTACTTTTATCAAATTATTCCTGTATGCTTTAGTACCAAAAGCTGAGATATATGGTAGATACACCAAGAGAATTAAAAGCCCTAGGGCTAATTTTTGTTATAAAAGTCAATTAAAAAAGAGAATTTCAACCAACCAAGTTGACCTTGCTCGGTACAGTGCTGGAGAGGCTTGGCTGTGCATAGCTATGAGTAGGGCACTGTTTAAATAACATATCAGAATCTATCAGTGATGTAATGCTTTGTGACTTCTACTAAGACATAATCTGTAGCTTTTGACTAAGATGATGAGGGAAATGTCCCATATGCTAGGTCCTACTGTCACTTACAGGAACATAAATATGTGTATTAAAAAAAAATAATGCGATTTTCCTACTATTTGGCAAAGCTATCTTTATCTTCCTACTTTATGAAGCCTTTTGTAAAGTTTTTCAGGTATCTAAACCAAAAACATACATGAGGGTCTGGCCCTTAAGTCAAAATATTCACAACTTTTCAAAATGGTCATGGTGCAAGTGATTGTGACTCTCAGGAAAATGAAGGCACCCTGAATGCAGCAGGATTGCTGGACCTTTCCTTGTCATAGGTCTCTGCTGCTCAGATGTGTGTGTGTAGCTCAAGGTTGTAAATCTCCCATGTGGCATATAGATAAGGTGGTGACTTTCTTCATCAGTGGGGACACATAATTTAGGCAATAAGTACAAGTGATTTCAAGATTGTTCCTAATCCCAACCACTTACTCTACTCTGAAGGCTCTAAGGCGCTTCCTCGGAGGTCAGCCCTTTTCTGTGCTTTTCCATCCCATCTCATCCCATCTCTTTGTGCTGCTAGTGGAATTTCCCTGGGTGTTGCCAGCCTCGTCTTTGGGAAGCCATCCGGCAGCCCTGCAAGCTCCACTGCCCGTCTTGGGCGCTCTGGAACCACCACCTCTCCCCTGCCTCCGTGCACAGAAGAGCCTGGAACATAAGACAGCTGAGTCCACAGAAAACTTGGCTTCAGATTTGAACTCAAGATGTACAGCTTTCATGTAGGCTACAAAAGTATTATAAGGATAGGGAAGTGTAGCTTATGTACTTTGATCAGTGAATGAGAGTCTCATTCATACTCGGCTGCCCTGGCCCACTGAGCTCATGTACCGCTGATGCAAGCTGCTGACTGAATTCACCCCGTGGAGTTCCCTGATCTCTGAAATGCAGAACTGGGTTATTTTAGTAGAAATCGATTCACTAGTCATGAACTTCATTTGAGAAAATCACATAACTTTGGGTTCACTGTCTGCTCGAAAGTGACAGCAACGCTTTTACATATCCCAACAGTCTCAACAGTTGGAACTATTTAGTAAGTTTGAAGTTAAGAAGAAAATGCTGTTACTTCTTCATTTCCTACAGCACAGTTTATGGTGAATCACTCGTACCTAGTGAATGGTTTCTTAGATCAGCAAAACCAATTCCTTTCGTATTTTTGGGCACATGTATCCAAAGGATACTAATCCTTTGGATAAAAAACCCTCAAATGTGCTTTACTATGGTAAAAAATATACAAACTAGTAAACGCAAAGTATTTCAAGTCTTTCCTAGTATTACATCCTTACATTTTCCTTTTACGCCTGCATTCAGAACACTCCTAAAGTGTTTGGTTTTAATGTGTTTAATTAGAATTTTTGAATTCATAGCATGTGGTTTGAAAAAATCCAAGCACTGAAAATGTAATTTTTTTAAAGGTAGATAATTTTAACAGCGACTTTCATAGATCACTTCTTTTTAAGGTGTTGCGCTTACGTAGTAGCATTACTCTAAATAAATTAAAATAAATATTGAGCACGTGATGTTTTCACAAACAAATGAAGATGCTGTTGTCCTGCTTCAGACAGGGTACAGATTTTTGTGGATGTATAGCAGTTTGTAGACAGATGTGGGTAATTATAGAGCTGTACGCAACGATCCGGTGTAGTTTGTCTGTATGACTGAACACATGAGTACTGATTTAAGACAATAAGTAGTAAACTTTTTGCATAACAGGAATAAAAGTGGGGCACAGAACTGAACACTGCGCATCTTCCTTACATTTAATTTTTCCTTTTTTCTTCAGTCAAAATAGTGCCATCTTTAAGAGAGGCATTATTTTTCTAAGCAATAAAGCAAAGAAACTCAGTGGCTTATATTGATCCGGTAAATGCAGTTATTACAGTCCTGCACTTCATAAAAATGTTCTCCCTCAAAATGATCTGAAATAATGTGAATTTGAACTTTTAAACACAAGTGATGAACCCCAACAAGATGAAATTTTAGAACGTGGCTTCTGAAGCAGCTGCAAGATTTTAGACAGAGCCATCACATTAGCACCCAAATTTTACAAAACTTAATGAAATATGGAGACCATCTGTTCAGTTCGCTGCAAACCACTCTGCAGAATTTAAGGTCTAGAAAATGAAATTAGCTAACACAGAGATGAAAAGTGCCAGTGGCTGGAAGTTTACCCATCGTAAATTAGAAACGAGATGCACTTTTTAACATTAAGGTTATAGCATTTTATTTATAGCACTTAAAAAGATTCACCGAGAGCAATGGTGCACATTCTCTGAATCATTTAAAATTAAGATGCGATGATTTTCTAATAGATGTTGTTCAACTAAATGAGAATTTGGGACCTGATGCGAAACTGCTGAATGAAAAACATTCCTGTGAACCCAAGACAGGCTAGATGGATGTCATTGTTCCTTCTGGCCTTCAGACATCTCAATCTGTAGGCCTATAATAATGTCATGATGGTTAATTAATTAAGTCTGGGCTATTGTACTGAAAAGGAGCAGAGGTTCCACTGAAGTGGAAGTGCCATTGGTACTTCTTCAGTGGTATATGGTACACAAAACTTATTCTAGATCTCCATTCTAGGTTTTATTCAAGATGTTACCAAGACATAAATGAGAGTTTTATAACCACAGACAATCATTTGTCAAAAAAAAAAAGGATCAGATTGAAAAAAAAAATGTTGTGTTATTATATGTCATTCACTCTGGAAGGTCACTATTGTTTTAATAGCTTGGTATTTTTCATTTTTAGACTATCCTACGAAACAAACAGCTAAAATGCTCAAACATTCAGAGTGTCTTTTACCATTATTATTAGAACATCTGATGAGCAGGATATCATTAGCCTTTTATTTCGAACCATGGTTAAAACCCTATAGTTTTCAGAAAGGTATGGTGAGCAACTGTTCAAGAATGAGTTCTAGAGTGTGAATAGACTATAAAGTGCGTAGCATTCTCACGTAGCAGAAATTTTCAGTATGTTGTACTGTTACAAATAATAAACTATTTCAGACTCTAAGTCTTACGAATTCTGTATTTTCTCCCTGTACGTGCAGCATATTGAGATTATCCCAGGATGGCAGTCATCGAACAGTGCCCACAATTGCTTACATAATTAGATTTCATATTGCTGACTGACGAGTCCTGTAGACAGGCACTAGACAGGGGAAAGAACCTAGATCCTAAAATACAAGCTATGGAGTGGAAGAGAGCTTGAAAAACCTCTTTGCTTTCTAAATATCTACCATAAAAAAACCCTGAAGTCAAATAGATTTTTATGTTGAAGAAAAAATGCAATTACATTCCTTACACAAAACTGAAGTGGCCTATTGATTCAGTTGGACAGGACTCTCCACTGGTAATGCGTGTGGCATTATGGAGGGTTTAAAAAAACATAAGGAAGTACATCACCAAACAGCTGAAAGGGGAAAGATTTCATACATTTTGATTATCTCAACTAAGAGTGATTCCATGTTACATGGCCATCAGAGGAAGTTGCTAGACACCTCAGACTGCTCATCTGAGTAAGAACAATTTCCCACAGAACACGGGAGATGTAGAGGTGCTTCACACACTTCGTTCTCCCTCACTGTCACCTTCGGAAGGCTCTTTCTAGCCATTTAGAGAGAAGCTGAAGAATGTTCCATCCATTTTTCCCCAGTGGCTGTCACCTAACTAGTGTATATCCTTACACGTGTTGTAAAATAGCTCAGATTCCCTTTAAAAGTAATTCTGAGGTGCAGACTTGCCTTTTAAAATCTGCGCTGACTGTGCACATTAACGGGATCAACAAGGCAGAAATTGCATAGATAATGTAGCATACGGTGCTGCATGTGTTGTATTTGCCCTGTGCTGCGCAGTGCGTATTCTGAATACTCCATGTGACATTCAACAGCCAAGGGCAAGGTCTTTTCCAGAATAATACCGAATTTTTATACTGCAGAACTAACATCTTTGTCTTTGGGGCACACTGAGCAATCGTTAGCGCTGATCTGACAGACACTATACTGGATTGTGTAATAAACATATTCTGACCATTTACGTTTAAGAAGTAAAACATGATGGCACACTACATATTACAGGAAAGTGCTCGCTGTTCCGAGCTCCACCTGCTCTGCTGAGGACTAACGGTAATCATCATGAGTATCCATTTAGTAGGATAGATCTGCACCGTGCTTTGTACCTATGGAAATAACATTTTAGAGTAGTACCTGGGGAAATACATACTCTCTAGGGGAAACCGCTGATTATTTAAAGACAAACTGTCCGTTTGTTTAAATTCTTCTTCCATGACCACCTGAAGTTTCTTGTTTCCTTGGAATTAAACTAAAAGCTTTTAACTATGTGCATATCATCTTGAAATCTTCAAAACATAAAATGCTTCCTTCTTCATATCTAGGAGGCAAGTTTAGTTGCATTCTCGATACCTTATCAAGTTTAGTTAATATCCCTACAAATATCCCAGAAGGATGAGGTTTATATTCCTTCATGAGCTGACAAGCATAATAAAAGTCATACTTTCCCCAGTATCTATCAGTATTTCTGTTGAAGTAGTAAGAATTTAACGCTCCTCCATCATGTGTGTTGCTGTTTATTTCTAGGTTATTTTTTCTATGTATGCCTTTGTACACAGCCGCTCTTTGGAGAAAAAGAAAGATTAGCAATTGATCAGAAATTCCTTCTGTAATTCCAGAGCCAACTAATCCAGGTATATTCTTTTTCCCAGCAAAAGGAAATGCGTGTTCATCTTATGAGTCTCTTACCACTCCCGAGTGTACTGGGAACCTCTTGGTCCTGTCAGACGTTACAGTGCATAATCTACTACAGAACTGCTAAGCACAAGCCGCAGCTAGCACAAATACTGAGTGCCGATACTCAGCACAAGTTAATCTTGGGATTTTTTTCCTATTTTTATATTGCTTAGTAGGCTTCAGAACAGATTTGCTTCATCAAAATTTTCATTTTGTAGACTGCTGTACCTAAATATTATTTCAATGCACCTGTCCCATTTTCAACACCAGGTCTGAAATCGCTTTACAGTGCAGGTATTCTTTGCAGATAAGGCACAGAGAAATGAAGAGAACAGCTGAGGTGGTGAGGAGGACTAGAAACACAAGCTCAGACTCTCAAGCCCCATCTAATCATCTGTCCCGCAGAGCATTCTGTTACTGTCTCTGCACAAACCCCCAGCATAGGTACAAGAACTACAAGTGCATGTTTCCGCTCATCTTTGTAGTAAATCTTTGGTAACTTATCCCTCTTATTCCTGTCTTTAATTCCTTCATGTTGGTGAAGAGCAAATACACTACTTTATCATGGAGCATGTCTTATGTTCACACCCCAGCTTAGCACATTCCTTGTTCTGCTTGTACCATAAATACTGAATGTCCATACAAATACTGAAAATATACTGAATAATTATGTCGCAATGTATCTCAGTGTTAAAAAATGTGCATCTCATGACTAAGAAAATCTTTTTAACCTCGTGATCAGCCAACCTTGGTCCTCCAATCTATCTCTCCATTGTACATCTGAGAGAGGAGATTGCTCTTGCTGTGTGACCTGAAAGCCAACAAACCCTGACCATATCAGGGCAAGGAAAGAAGGAAGTTCAGAGCTGCTTGTGGGAAACTCCCTTCCAGCTGCCTGGCAAAGCTAAACTCGGCTTTAATTGAGTCAGTTCAGACACTCACTTCCACAGATGGCATAGAACTCAGCTTTCCAAATCGAGCTGCTTTTCCAAATTGAAAAGAATTACTGAAGAATTAGTGAATTATTATATAAAAATTTTAGGCAAAATCAATGTATTTTAGAACAGTGTAAGTTGGAAGGGACTTTTGGAGGTCATCTGATCCAACCTCTTGCTTAAAGCAGCACCAACTTAATTATGTTACTCAGGGTCTTGTTCAGTCAAGTTCTGGGTGTCTCCAAGGATGGATTTTCCACAGTGTCTCTGGACATCTGTTCCAGCATTTGACTACATGTGTAGTTTGTGCTAGGGATGACAGTGAGGACAACAGAAGATTATCATGGACTCATCAGAACTAGAAGACTAATTAGGTGTGAGATTCATAAGAGTCTCTAGCAACTTATTAGCCATTTGCTAGAACTCCTTTTTGTAATTTCGTAAACCATTTGCAGGTGGGATCTTAGTAGATCTTGTGATTCAGAGGTTTCATGAACTGAAGTGTGAATTTAAGCTTCCGTTCATGAGGTATCTAAAAAACAGTCTGGGTGTTGGAGCACCAGGGTGTGTTGGTCTCTGCATTAACCCTCGATTAATACCACGCAGACAGCTGCAGCCTTCCACAGCTTCAGTTTGTGACTGGCATTGTGCCACGGAGAGAACATACACTAACCTAATCCCAGGGAGACAAACTCAGGGAATAAATCTCAGAAACCCTATGTTTATAAAAATACAGTGCCCTGTTCTCTGGAGGCACATGGAACAAAGCCCTTTGCCACATCACTGCTGTAAATGCATCCAGGAGCTCTGAGGTAGGAACACAACCGCCAAGTTAGGAATCTGACTAACAAATATATGGAAAATTTCCTCAGTAATATATTCACTACTTACATATTCAATACTGCTTAGAGCACAGACATTTCTAAATGGTTCCTCAGCTTCACCAGAGTTCCAGCCTCACCCTGGTGCTTGGTACATCTGCATGATCTATCAACGGAAAGAGAAGGTGGCCGTCAGCATGGAGATGCAGCACTTGCCTCCACAGTAACCCTTGTGGAGTGATCTCGCGGGCCTATTGAGCAGGATGGCAGGATCTGTACCTGTTCCTTGCCACCTCCCTGAAAGGTGGAATGGATTCCAGTCTACAGCCACCTCTGTGGCTGGAAGCGTTGCCAGCACTTGGCTGAAACCCATCATCAGGAAAGGGATGATCTAAAAGACTCAGGACTCATCAATTAACACTTTCTTAGCTTGTGTGAATTACCAACACTGAAACAGGGCTCACTGGTGTCAAGCAATGGTAATTATCTGTTGCCAGAGTCAGCTTTCAAGAGGATCTAGGGCCTGAGGACAGCAGAAGAGTAACCTGTGATTGTCTCCTCCACAGCACACGGCTCTGGTCGCAGCTCCCCGGGGACTCTGCCATCGCTAGAGGAGTTTCACTGTAGCGTGTGGCCAGAGCTGCCGCGCAGCGTGGTGTAGTCAGGCTGACTCACTGCAGACATTTGTACCAGCACAGATGTGTTAGTGCCTTCCATCCAGACTGTAAGCAAACGTCCTCCTCACACAGAGTCCATCTAATTGCTCCAAAACACACTCTTATGTTAAATCAATGAACACGCCTCTGCATCTCCGTATTTAGAGCACTGTCTCCACTTTTAAAATGCAGATTTCTAACTAGCTGCATTCTCACATGATTTAAAATGCATCCATCTGATGAACGCTGACAGCTTTCATAACTGCCTTTACTACCGTCCGTAACACAGTTTCTTCCTTTCAGGCGCCAGTAGTAGGTTGGGTTTACACTGGATGGAATTCAGATCTCGAACACAAATTAAATCTGCGGTGAAAACCAATGCAATAATTGAGGCCAGAACTTGGCCTCCTGACCCTGCTCATCTGAATGCTATTTTTGAGGGGATAATGATGTATTATTCTTCCTTTGTGACAATTACTCCTTCACAGATAATTTTTGAAATTTTATGTGCCGCTCTTGTGTGATGTTGCGCCGGTGTCCTGGATACTTGCTTGTAAAATTCTGTGCTCCTCTCATGCCATTGTAGCAGCCTAAAGCATGTTTCTTGTTTCCTTTTTTTCTGCTCTACCTTTCTTTTTGGCTCACTCCTGTATTCTGCCATCACATTGGCTTCATTTGTGTAAGAAGGAGAATGAAGAATTCTACTGAATTCTGAAAGAAACCTTTGTGTTTCACGACTTCGCTTATTATCCCACTACTTTACAAACTGCTACTTCACCTTTTTACTCAAAAGAAAACCATCTATATTGGATAAAATTGCCTAATTTTAGCCCTTTCCTCCTAAAACCTAGCCCTGCGTGGTATTATTTCTAGATTTGACTGTTGCTGCCTTTGCTAAATGGACACTCCTAACCAGTTGCCTCCTATTCTAGTTTGGATAGAGAGCATGAGATGGATATATGATCTGCCCTTCTGACATCTCCTTAGCCCTCTCCAACTGTTAATCTAAGATGGACAGAGTTCTTCATTTCCTTCTCCTTCTGCCTCGTTGTTGGGGAGAGATGACCATCCTCCTTCACATTCAGGCCTGTAAGCTGGGAATTCTTTTTGACTTGCTGCTCTGTCAAATCTATACCGATCCTTTCAAAAATGCTGGTGTCTCACTGGGTACAGTAGCTAGAACATGCGTACTGTCACTGGAGATTCTTTACAGAGCATACCCAAAAATTGCTGTTCCACATCCAATATCTTGGAGTAACTACCTAATACATGCTCTGATTATCCATTTGTCCCATTTTCCACCACAGAGCTTTAATTTTTAACAAGTTATCATTTCAATATGGGACTGCAGGCTGCCCTTGGACAATTCTCAGTTGTCACACTGGGCTGGTGAAGCCTCTCTGCAGAGCTGAAGCTCATCCTCAAATTGAAATCCTAAGTCCCCAGCACCTGTAGAAACCCCCTAGTGACGAGCAGTTCCCCAGAACCTCAGCTTTCACTTCTTTCTGCTCGAGTTTACCACTTTGCCATGAAAGGGCTAAGAAAATAGTTTTCTGCCTACCACACAAGAACATGTGGTTTGTTTTATGACAGTCGGACCAGTAGCGTTTGTAAAGCGATGAGTCACTGAGGGGTGGTACAGCACAGTAGTTCAAGTATTTATTTATGCTGCGTTATGTGGAATCTTCACTAAGCTTTGGGATGGCTGTAAAAGTGTTGAGCTGAAGCCTTGGCTTGGCGTTGAAGGGGAACGAAGCCCGTGTGGTAGAGAAAGAGTGAGTGAAGTGTACAACAGAACACTAAACTAAGCTAGAACTGAACGAGGTAAAGGGGAGCAAACTGCAAATGAAAGGAAACAGCATTAATTTATTTTTGTTCACAAAAGAAAGCAGGATTATTCTTTTTCTAATTATTTCAGGTGCAGCTTTTATGTAAATTAATGATTGCTTCCTGTATTTCTGGACTTGCTTTAATGTTGGTGAAAAGCACCTTTAGTGAGAGTCGTCTTTTATTTTATTTTTTTAACTACTGCTTACATGTTTCCACATCTGTTTGTAAACATGAGTATTTTTAACAAATTCCAGGCAGATTTACTGACAGAACTGTGATGTGTTCACATAAACACTGGTTTGCTTAGAAGTCTCTTCAAGTCTTGCTCCCGTTGCTGTAAACTGCTTTTAAAATAAAAGCTAAAAACCTCTTGGTTTAAATCTGAGTGATTCCAGCTTTGATTTTACTTATATCTAAGTAAATTGGGAATGACTCTGCAGACTTGTGGTACTGTAAAGGAAGCACAGGCAGAATTAGGTCCTTACTAGGTTGTGTTGAACTCTTCTGACAAACAGACACACACATTACCCATACACATAGTCTCAGAATGTATAAAACTGGAGAATCCCACTGAATTCAGCAGAGAAACACTGGAGGAGGTAGTCCACAGTATTAGAGAGCTGAGAGACATACATGTGTCCAAAGCCGCCAGCTCTTTGTGGAGCTTAGCAAAATATTTTGTCTCCTTGAATTTAGATTTCTCATTCATCGTTTAGTCATCAGTGCTTGTCACAGAAATAGGCAGTACAAGAACAGTTCTGCTTGAAGCACACTTCATCCACGTCTTGATTCTCTTAGATAAGCAGCGTACACTAACTCTGGGTTTAAATCTCTTTCATGATAGTAAATAGGAGCAGCATTTATCTTTTACTTTTTTGCTCTACAAACCAGGAAAATATCTGTTGTTTCTAAATTTAAAGTGTGCACTATAATGCACCAAGCAAATTTAGCAGTACAGTAAAAATTACCAGCTGTACTTTAGTATTGAAATGAAAATAAGTGTTTATCATCCAATTCCAGTGTTGTAGACAGCATCCGAACAGATTCATCCTGAAATAAATCCCGCTCGCACGTTTGTAGAGGGTGTGTTCAGAAGTGACCACTTTTTAACATAAGGACGTCAGTTTGGTGTGGCCTGGTTCTTGTTTTCCTTCCCTTAAGAAATAGGAGCACTGAAATACGATAATGAACTGATTTATTCTACAAAAGAAAATGGGGATTTGATAAATGAAAAATATACAGAACATTGTCAAGATTCCCTTAACCTACAGCTAAAGAATATATTTACTTTTTAGTGCACTTTTCTTGCCTGTTTGAAACTGTCTTGCTTCCCAGATGAAAACCTAA
>WEIS01088973.1:0-19682 GCA_013389965.1 Todus mexicanus | reverse complement strand
CTGCTGTCGCTGGAGGGAGCTGGGTTTCCTGCGTCGCTGCAGCGAAGCACTCACAAGATCTAACGCTGCTGGGGTATTAGCATATCACTCAACTAAAAATAAGTCCTTTAAAACTTCCGAAGTACTTGTAGAAAACAACAGCTGCTTTTGATTCTTCAGTATCATTGAACATATGAACCCGCGAGCTGAAATCCCTCTTGAAAAAGAAGTAGGAACTGCATTTATTAGGAGGAAGACGCAGTAAAGCGGGTTTGGACTCATTTTGAATATTCTGTTTATTTCATATTGTCTGAAAATTCGCATGATGTCCATCTGCAAAGCTTGAAGAGGCAGATAACCCTGACCTAAGCTTGAACAGACAACAACAAAGATGATCCTGTGGTTTAAGACTCATCAGGAGTGCAAATTAGTGTTTCATCACTGCGAGTTCTCTTTTTTTTTTTTTTTCCCCTCCAGTGGCTGCAGGCAAACCAAACTTTTCACCTTGTCTTGACTTATCTTAGAATGATTAGTAGTAGTTGTGGTTTCATTTTGATATCTTTAATACTAACCTGAAGAGACAGATTTGAACAAAATCAGGGTGGGTTATTCTTTTAGTATCATTCAGCTGGATAACGTTGGTTTAGAGTAGAATTTGTAGATATGTTTGGCCCTTATTTTTGTGTGAGCAGAAGAGGATCTTGTGGCTACAGATTTGGTTTGACCATCCAGCGTTGCAATTTTGAGCACAGTTTCTTGTAGACGGGGCTGAAAACTCCACAAATTGCCAGAGCCCTGGAGCAGATGAGTAATGGTAAGAGGACACAGTGACCTCCTCTTGCTGCCAAGATGACAAGGGAAGTAGACGTTCAAGTATTCTCAGCTCACTACAAGTCAATTGAGGACTCAGTCTTAGGACTGAGACCCCAGCAGTAAGTAACTCTGGTGTCTGAACTGGTTCGGATCGCCATCCTCCCCGGAGGAGTCCTCTTTGGCATAACACTCACAGAAAGAGGCTGCACCTGCGTCGTTGAAACCGTTCTCCTCGTGCTGTGGAGAGGAGAGTTGCTCTTTATGGCTTGGCAGTGGCTCTACACCCTTCACTCACCCTTGTGATGAGTGGTTGCTTATCCATGACATGATTACTGTATTCTACAGGCAGTCCCAGCTATAATTCCTTGGCTGAAAGGAAATTCTCTCTCATCTGTGGTGGCCATCTCTTCAGAAATAAAAGTAAAGGCTGTCATCATGAGGATCATTTGCTGCACAAGGCGGTACAGTGCAGATGGCTGCTGGAAGAGGTGAAAAGGAAAGGAAGTTTTTGCTATGATCATTAGAAGCAATCACTTTAGCATGATTAATGTGAATTATTGTGAGCGGGGAGAGATACAGAGCTGCAGGGCGCTTCGGGTTTGAAGTAATTTTTTGATTCAAGTTACCTAGACTGTAAACCTGTAATTGAGTAGAGGAAGGAGGGGATCCTGTGCATATATTATAACCTGAACAATCTGGTTTAGATCATACTGGAATACGAGATAATAGTCATTAGGTGCAGAACAAAAGAGTTTCCGTGGAGCTGAGAGTAAAGAAATTACTGAGTTGGCAAGCCCAACAATTTCCTTCTCCGTTCCTCAAGACTGAAAAATATCCTTATAATAAAATGTTCTGATGTTTGGTGCATCCCTGTGGTATGGATGGGTCTGTCAACCTCAGCGCCACTGTCTTTTTTGAAGGATTTCTGCTTTCTATCCTTTCACTTCTCTGATCAAAATGGGGTATTGCTTTGGAGTCTGCCAGTCTAATATCCTTGTAACAGCCGCAGAATAATTGGAAGAAATACAAAATGATGAATAATGATGAAATCGAGTAAGGAGACACTGCAAAACTTTGCCAGGCAGCTGAAAAGTTGCCTGAAAATGAGCTTGTGTTTTTACTGTCACTGCAGGTTAAAGGTCTTGATAGAAACATCTGTTTGTTCTTTTTTGCCTATGCCCTGCGTAGCCAAGGGAAGTGATTCTGAAGAGAGAATGTTCTGAAGGAGAGCTGCTCGTTCTGTAACTATAACTGTAGCACTTCATCCTTGAGACGTTGTCAGAAGGTTGTTTCACAGGATCATGAAGTTGCTGAGGTTGGCAGGGACCTGTGAGCCACCAGGAGAATCACAGAATCATTGAATGGCTTGGGTTGGAAGGGACCTTAAAAACCATGTAGTTCCGTGACTTCATACTTATCACGCGATCTGCGTATTTCTACTTGCATTTGTCTTTTTTCCTCTTCCGTATTTAGCCACATTTGAAGTAATTAGTGATCAGACAACTGTATACATTAATCTGCAGGTGAATTTTGCACAGCTCTCATTGTTTCATGTTCGGTACTGCTGCCTCTTACTCCAGCAAGAGGAAGCTGCGTGCCATTGAGATTGCTTAAGAAGTAATCGAGGTCAAGGCTTTGAAGCTCCTGCTTCTTCATCTTGCATTATTAATTCTCCAGCTTTACAGAAAGAAAGGCATTGTAAAATTGTATAAAATCGTATATCGTAGCGGCTGCTCTGCTTGCATGAGTTCTGCAGTTCTGTTCATAATGACTGAGCATCTCGTGGGATTAACCTCTTACCATTTTTATTTGTTTGCAATTCATTGGTAAACCAAATTTCTCCTTCTCTGCTTTTCACTTTTCTTGGAATTCAAGTTTGTCAGGACACGGTCTTTGCTCGGCAAGAAATTCTAGTGAAAAAGGAAGTTCTCAAGAGTTCGCTGTGGGGTCCAGGGCTATGGCAGGGGAGAGTTTGAGGTGGTAACAGCTACTTCTGTACTCGTAGACACAGTAAGAAGGGATTGGGTTTAAAACTCATTGGCGTAAGAAATGTTTTGCCAAATGCGGTGATCGCTTCAGGACTTCAGAAGTCCTTTGGTCTTTGCTGGGTTTCCTGAAGCTCCAGTTGAGGTATGTCAGGAGATTTCAGGACAGCTCTCCAGACACTTCTTCCCACAGGATGATCCGATAATCTTTGCAAAAGGAATGCGTGAGGACATAGGTGAGCTATGACTTGACCTCTGTACTGCTTTTCTTTCTTCTGAACCATTTTGTTTCATCTTAGGGTCTGCTTATTTGACCCGAGGTCTCAGCTGGTTGGCCTAGAGCTGGTAATGCTGATACACCATGCTTAAAAGCACGAGTAGTTGAGTTGCTTTGCGGGGTCATCGCTACAAATGGTGTCTCTAAGACTGGCAGCGTTCCAGACTGGAGTGCTAACCTCAGCTTTCTGCTCGGTGCTGCCTGTTGGTAGCCGATTTCTCCACCCAGGACAGCCGCCTCCAGTCCTTTGACCCATTCCGTGTGTGTTTTCTCCCGCCACTCTTCCAGAGAGACTCAGAAGGAGCCACCAGGATGGATCTGGGCCTCCAGGAACTCCTCAAGCTTTGGATTTGTGATCTGGGTCCAAGAATTTAGGCCGCAAATTAATATGTTTTCATCTTCAACGTGTTCACTGCTGGGCTTTGTCAACAGCTTGGTTGGCACCGTTGG
This sequence comes from Todus mexicanus, assembly GCA_013389965.1. NCBI lineage: Eukaryota > Metazoa > Chordata > Aves > Coraciiformes > Todidae > Todus > Todus mexicanus. Next base: position 16,178 of record WEIS01088973.1, on the reverse strand, counting down.
CTCTTAGCTCGAGGAAGGGTAGGAACCAGAAGGACTGTTTAGTACTTGTCGAGACAGGGATATCGTTGGAGCTGACAGGGCAGACGTGCTGAAGTCTTTCTCTCGCTATGTTTGCTTCGAGCTGGCTTTGGCAAGCCCTCTTTTTTTTTTCCCCCCACATTGTTTGCATTGTAGAATATTTGAGTCACTGTGGTGCTTAAATTAGTGGAGTCTAACCCTCGCTCTGCTGGTTTACTTACTCATATTTGAGCTTTTCTTGGACTGGGATTTGTCTTTGTCCCCATCGTCTAGTGTGAGATTTTTCCACTTAACCTCATTCCCTTGTTTAAATTGGTAGCCTTGCACCAGCCCTTGACATCCTGAAATCTCTCTTCCTAATAGAAGTAGCTGCCACTGAACATTTTCAAGAACATTGCTTTTTATTTCCAACAGTACAAAACTCTGACGTGATGGAAGCGTGAGGGGTTTTTTTTTTTCCTTCTTCAAGTAAAATAAGCGACTCGCTTTCATTCCTGCGTGCTGAACCGAGTCTCTATTTCCCAATTTCTTCTAAGAGGGGTTATGAAACGTTGAAGAATTGTTCTAATTAAAGCACACCTGAGGAACTGAAGGCTGTGTTCACCTTCCACCACGGAAGCCTGTCATCTCTTCTGTGAGCAAACTTTTTTCTCCCACGTTTGTAATAAATCCCAAAGTGCTTGTGACTGATGCAGAACTGACAGCCTGACTTTCCTGACGCGTCCTGTGACACTTGGAGATGTCAGCAGGTCAGTTACAGCTGGGGGGTGTGCATCAGGGTTTGAACCCCCCTGTCTTTGTTGTCCCGAAGTTCTCTTCAATCTGTTTTATTTCAGACTAGAGGTCTCCAGCCTGAGGACACCACATTTACCATCGAAGTGGCAGAAGGAGCCTCTTGAGGGAGAACTTGATCTGCTGCGTTAGGGGCTTTTCAAGCTTTTACCACACGGTCAAAGAATTCAGCCACAAAAGGCTTTCAAACTCGAAGTTGGGGCTGTTTTTTGGAAGCTGTTTAATATTTGTTGTGGGGTTTTTATTACTCTTTGATTGCATCTTAACCGTCTCATTAACAACAACGGTACCGTGCCCATCCAGAAACATCTTGCCATAAGAATGCTCCCTGTGAGTCATTGCATTTATTTATCTCCGTCTTTATTGCAGTAAATCCTCCACTTCCTCTGCACACCCAACCACCCTGGTTGTTGTTCTCGCTGAGATTGTGGCGGCCACAGTCGAACACGTATTTGTTTTTCTGCAAAAGTCCGGCGCTTAGAGAGCCGCGCCGGAGTTTTTCTTGGATCGCCTCCCCATTTTATGTTCCCTGTCCGTGTCGCAGCCCTTGAAGCCTTTTTTTTTCCCCCACCGAGCATAAAGAACCTTAAATGGCATGTGCAAATGAGCGACGCCGCAGCTGCTAATTGTGCTAACAGATGTAAATAGGAAAAACATTACTTTTCGAATGCTAAAAGTATTTATAGAAACCCATTACCCGTCTTTCATAACACTTTGATTATGGATGGGAGCCTCTCTCAGGTTCTGCGAAGTTGATTAAGCCTTTGCAGATGGTTTGACTTGCTGAGGTAATGACGGAAATGTGGAGGACGTGCAGATGGTCCAACAGCTTTTGTTTTACGTGCTTTAGGCGCAGAAGTGGCTTAAAAGCAATCCCAAAGGTCTTCTCCAATCTAGGAAATTCTGTGATTCGTTAGGAAAACGCGTGGCTTTAAAACAAGAACGTACGGGAGGGGTTGGTGAACGCAGACTTGGAGGAGTCTGACCTCTTTGCGCTGCCTTCCTCACCTGCCCGCCCAGGTTTGCCTGAACATCTTTGGACTTGAGTAGAGCGTGCCTTGCGAAAACCCTCTGGCCAGACCCAGGCAGCTCCCATTTCCTCTGCGCTGCTAATTGAGCCATTAAGACCTCGCACCGCGAGGACATATCCTCTCTTGGGAACAGGCGACGGCCTCGGGGGTGGAAGTGCGTTTGCAGCGCAGAGGCCGTTGACATCGGCGTAATTGGGATGATTCAGGTAATTTTCTTGAAGGGCTGTCTCTTACAACCCTTGCCAACAACCATACCGACAAGACAGCCGGTGTGCCTGGCGCCAGCCTCGGGCTCACCCCAGCGGCGTTGGAGGAGCGGGGAGACAGGCGCCTGGCGTCAGGCACCGGGCGGCCGAGCAGCCTCCCGCTCCCTGCTTTAGCTGCCAGGAGCTTCTCTTTGTTTACAGCAACCTGGCTGAAACCGTCAATGCTAAATAAGCAAATCGGGCGCCATCGGGGCAAATCTCAAGTCATTTGGCACCGCAGCCGTTATGACCGGAGGACTCGCGGAAGTCTCCGTCATCCGCCTCCGGCCAAGCTGCTCCGTGAGCCAAAGGGCAGAATTGGCAGGATCATCAGGACCCGCATCGCGTTTGATCCGGGGGATGATTTTCTTCGGGAAGCTGCTTTGCCCTCCTCGGCTGGCTTGGTTCCCTCTCCAGTGCACAACTGGGATTTAGGTGGAGTTGTCCCTGGCTGCGCTGGCAGCTTTCACACCCCGCCTCCTAATCCATCGCCCTTCTCTCTTCCAATTTCTTCACGGGGTGCTTTTTTTCCCCTTTATTTTGACTTCACTGACAAACAGAGCTGAGACTTTGGGGAAGCACAAGGGAAATGGTTCCTGCTTAAGATCTGAGAAGCTCGAACAAATGGATGTGCTGCTTCACGTCCAGCCGGCTCATGCTTTGCTCTGCCCTTGCAGCGCAGCTCCAGGCCATGTCCTGGCAGGAAGGTCACTGCTCTTCACATCGCTTCTGTAACCTACCTCTACCTACACATAGCTTTCAAAAAACCATCCACAGCTCTTCATCCTCTTCCCCACAATGCTATTTATTTTTTTTTAAATAGCTGCAGTAAACCCATCGATGGTGGGTTTGGGGTTGCTTTTTTTTGTTCCCTGCAGGTCAAAATGCCACTATTCCCCCCCCCGCCCTTATACCTTCTGTATAGGATTTTTATCCCCTTCCCCTCCCCTACTCTTTTTCTTCAGAGAACTAAGATTTAATTACAGAGCTTGGAAATTTCGTGGAAATCAAACAATGCCGGGGAAGCGATCGCAAGGCGGGGCCGCGAATTGGAAAAACACCTCACGCTCGAGATCTTTGTGCTCCTCCGAGGTTTCCTTCAGCTCCTTTCTAAACAGGAGTGGGTGTGAGTGGGGGTTGAGGGGCGGGAATACTCATTATTCCCCGCAAGATGGAAAGAGAACAAAGAAAAGGTCATTTTAAATGTAATTCCTGGCACTAATGGATAAATCTACCTGGTTGCTGCATCCTCCTCCCAAAGCTTTGGCTGGAGCTGAGTTACACCATGCGCCCGGGGCTTTACTGAACTGCGCTTCAAGTAGAAACATGTGTAAGGTCCCAGCAGAAATTATTTGGAGTTTAACCTTGACGATCAACTTTGGGTTAAAATAATGTTCTGTTAAAATACTGCTTTATTATTATTATTATTATTGTTGTTGTTGTTGTTATTGTTACTATTATTATCACCATTTTTTTATTATTATTATTATTACCGTTATTATGGTTATTACTGTTATTATTGTTATTATTGTTGTTCCTATTATTTCACTGGTTTATTTTTCTTGTTTAATTCTTACGTATGCATTCGTTTTAAATGAAAAAAACCCCAACAAACCGACCAAACCAAACCACCAAAAACCAACCTCAAAAACAGGTCCCTGAGGAAAAAAGTTTCCACTTGAACTTTTCCAAGCTTCCCTGGTCACTGTCTCCGAGAAGGATTGTGTTTGCTTTGGGTAACTGAGCCGATCTTCTGTCTTTTTGAAGTTTAGAAGCTTCATAATAAACAAGCAGTTAATAAAGACCACTCAGCGCAGAAGAAATCGTCGGGAAAATAAGTGTGTCCTCTTGTAGGGGTCGGGTCAGGTCAAACCCCCATTTCCCAGAAGGCAGCCTCGTTCTCGAGCGCCTGCTCCAGTCTGCTGCTACCAACTGGAGACCGTGATTCTCTTCTTGGGGTTTTCGGGGTGGCTGCTTTCCTTTCCTGCCCACAATTATCTCTGATAAATTCCCCCTCTGGCCGGGTACCGGCCTTGTTTGTGAGACTTCTTGAATCTCATTCCAGTGTGTGTCGTGTCTTTGAGACGAGCAGCAACCGAGCTGTGACTCCAACGAGTTGTTTTAACATTTCATCACTCAGTATTCGTTTTGTTTTATCTCTAAAGCAAAATCCGCTAAAGATCTGCTGGGGGTTTTTTTTTGGGGGGGGGTATTTTCTCCGTGCAAATCCTTGCCCATCTCACCCTGTCTGGTGACACAGTACAAGCGAAACCAATGAAATCCGTTCAGTTGTTTGAAGCGGAGCGGGGAGAGGCCCTGCCGTGCCCTTTTGGAGCGCCCTTACGGTTGCGATGGTTTATTTTGCTTTATTCATTTCCTATTCCCAGCCCATCACCCTTTCAGGGGGCCAGGGGAAGGCACCTGCTGAATCCTAGAGCCCGAGGCTTGTGCTGCCCACCCCATACTCTTACTCCTGCCTTCCAGCCCATCCTTCTGCCTCTTTCTAGTGCAGAACAGGCGCTGCTCTGAGGAGTTTGTTGGCTTCCCGCGGTTCGGTTCTGCACAGAGGCAGACGGACGCCGAGAAAAGCGCCCCCGTTAGTCGGGAGCTGCCGAGCCATCTGGCGCGTGAAGATGGGCGCCGGCAGCTCGGGGGTGAGAACCTCCCTCCCGTTCACAGCCCGGCTGACGTGCCGCGAGCGCCGCTCTGATAAATTCCTGCCGACGCCGGCAGCTCCTTCATCTGGCGAGGGCGGTTGGAGTGACAGCGCCCAGTTCTGGGGCTTCCCTCCTCCGCTGGGGTCCTGCTTGTGTCAGCCCGTCTTGCCATTCAAACCCCTCGTAAGGCACGGGGGAGGAAGCGGAGGCTGCCCTGAGCTTTCCGTACTCAGCTTCGTGCCCAGTTTCTTCCAGTAACCCATCTAGCACAAGGGTCGGAGCTATCACACAGTCAAGCCCTCCGTTGATTCATTCTATTTCGACCACGTCTGGGGTTGAAAATACGGGTTGTAGCCACCCTGGGTGGCAAAAAAAAAAGCTGCTAGGAAGTGTCCCCGGTTTGGTTATTTTAAAAAAAGTCAACGGTGTTGCCAATGTGGCAGAGCTAACTCTGCCCCCAGCAACGCGATGACTCCAAAAGGCTTCTGGTTTCTCAGGCACGGGGTTGCTCCGGTGTTGCGAGCGTCCAAAACCAGGCTGAGAGGAGGCGCCGCTGCGAGCGATCGGTCTGTAACGCTGAGAACATCCGAGAGGTTTCCAGCACCACATGCCACGAGGAGTAGATGTTCTAGTTCGTATTGAGGTAGATCCCCAGGCCTGGAGAGAAGGAGGCTCGGGGGGGTCGGGCTCGGCTCCCAAGGACAAGAAGAAACAGCCTCAAGTTGCACCAGGGGAGGTTTAGGTTGGATGCGAGGAAAACTTTACCGTGGGGATCCACCGCCGCCCTCCGCGAGTCCCTCTGTCTGCCCCACCTGGGCTGATTCTGCCCTTTTTTTCTTTCTCCNGGGACGGGCGAGGGGGAAGGAAAATAAAACAAAAACCTCCCCAAACCAAACCGGAAAGGCGGCGGCGGCGGCAGCGTGTTTTGGGAAGGCTTCGAGTTGGCAATAAAACGGTCTCGTGTGAACCAAACCCCAACCCCTGTTGCCTTTGCTGAGCGGAACCCACGGGAGCTTTTGCCACGAGCCCTCCAGCCGAGGCTCCGGACGCCAGCGCGAAACTAAACGCTCTCGGCGGAACGTGAGCGCTCGATTCGCTTCTGCTTCCCGGTATGGAAACTCGGGGCGATATTTAATGCGAGTACGGGGGGAGGTTTTTTTGTCACGCACTTGGAGTTTTTACGTTGTTCTTTTCAGCTCCTGTTTGGGCTGCGGTGGTGTTTTTTTTTTGGTCGTTTGTTTTCTCTGTCGCGTGAGGTAGTTACAAGAAATGCCGACTAACCCGAAACTTCAGTAAACGTGTAGCGGTAGTAAAATTCTCCTCTCTCTAAAAGAAAAATATAAATTATATATTTCTGTGAAAATCGAATGAAAGGGAGATTTTTTTTTATTATTATTATTCATTTGTTTTTTTTAAGAAATCTGCCTTTAGCTTTGCGATCTAGACGCGGAGAGGGAGCCGTTTGCTCCGGTGGAAGTCAATTCAAGCGCGCTTAAGCGCCGCCTTCGACCTCCTGCCCCGGAAGCCAACTCCTCACGAGGCGGCTGAGACCAGCCACGCGCCGCCGCCTCCGCAACGTTTCTGCACGCCTGGCTCGGCGAAGTTTGGAAGGAAGCGCTGCTCTAGTCGCCTTTTCTCTGAGCAGCTTTGTAGTAGGTGCGAGCAGAGACCCTCCAGCCGAGAGCGGCGCGGACCTCGGGAGCAAATCCAGGTGTTGGCCGCTGCCCGGCGTGGGCCCCTCGGAGAGCGAGGCGGGATCGCGCAGAGGAGGAGCCGTGGAATTCGAGCTTTTCTAAATGGATAAACCGTAGAAATAAAGGTTCAGGTGGTTTCGTACGGAGCAAGGGGGTGTGTGTGTGTGTGTGAGAGACACTCTCGGGGTTTTAGCCCTCTTCTCTCTTTCCTGCTGTTCCTCCACAGGCGCCGAAGGAAATCGAGCTCCTCGGAGCTGCGTCGTGGGGGCAAGAAGAGCGTAGCAAGAGGCGCTCTCCCCCTTCTTGTTGCCAAATTTTCACCAAAGGTGGGCAACGCGCTTTGCTCCGAAAGCAGCCACACAATCTAGTTACTTGTCTCGTTAATTAGCAAAGGGCCGGAAGGTTGATCAAGGTTCGCGCGGTGGGAGGATCGCTACCTCATTACTTACTACGAGAAGGCTGATTAAAGACAAGCAGACGGGATCACAAATAATAGGAACACAACAGGGGGGGGGAACTTTTACACTATCAACATACTGGGATTATATTAGTTATGCTTATTTTTATGATTCTGTTATTGTTTTATGATTATATTAGTTATGATTGTATTAGTTATTGTTGTATTGGTTATTATATTATTTATTATTGTATTAGTTATGATTATATTATTCATTATTATATTATTTATTATTGTATTAGTCATGATTATATTACTCATTATTATATTGTTTAGGATTATATTATTTAGGATTATATTATTCAGGTTTATATTATTTAGGATTTTATTATTTATGGCAATGAAATGATTTCGGGGTTGGGATAAGTGATCTTTACGGGGATGGCGATTGGGAAAGGGGCTGAGGGATCCCCTCCCACGTGTAAGAGAATCGGGGAGATTGGAAATGTTAAAGAAAAGGGCAAAGGCCAAGGGCAGCCCTCCCGTTCTCTCGGAATAGATTCCCCCTTCTCCTCCCAATGCCTTCAGAGAACAAGGTTAGATCAACCCTTAGTCCCAGACGTGGGCAAGAGTTTATGCCGGAGTTCATTGACACTAAGGTGTCGAATACCAAATTGAAAGGACCTCTTGCCTAAATGCTTTTGATTTCCTCTAAAGCTTAACCAAACGATTAACTGGCTCCCACACGAGTGTGCGGCCGTGCGCGGTTAGCGAGGCTGGGCTGCAGGCAACGTGGGGCGGCTCAGAGAATCGCAGGATCATTGAGGTGGGAAAAGACCCTTCTTTGGGATCATCGAGTCCAACCGTGCAACTCCGCAGCTCAAAAAATGAATGATTTAGACAATCTGCGGTCCCCTAACAAGGGGCGTCCTGCAGAGCACAGAGACGTGGCTCTGCCTTCAGCAGCTCTACCTGCAAACAGCCTGGAAGCTGCGCGGCCTCCCAGCTGCGGGGAGCTCCGAGCCCGAGCCAGAGCCCGCCGAGCGCCCCGGGTGCTCCAATCGGCCTTTCTTAGCATCAGTGTTTTTACAGTCACGAGATGGTTGAATTGGGTCAGAACTAGGCGGGTTCTTTGCCACCGAGGTCATTGATCAGCCACCCTCTGCACAGCAACCCGGGACAGATTTTCTTCTAAGCACGGCATCAGCCTTGCTCGTTTGGGTTTTCCTTCTGCCTCTCCCCCTCCAGCTTCGTGGGCTCCTGGCTATGGATTTTTATATAGTTAAGGTTTTATATATTTATTTTCACATTCATTCATATACTTTTTTTTTGGTAGATTTATTTTTATAGAGTTAAGGTTTTTATATATTTATTTTCATATTCATTCATATACTTTTTTTTATATTTATTTTTAGAGTTAAGGTTTTATATATTTTCATATTCATTTCTATACTTATTTTTCGTAGTTTTTTTTTTTTATAGAGTTAAGGTTTTATATATTTATTTTCATATTCACTTTTATATACTTTTTTTTTTCAGTAGATTTATTTTTATAGAGTTAACTTTTCTCTGTGTGTATATATATATATATTTATATTGATGTGTGTATTTTGTATATTTATTATCTATTTAATTTGTATGTATATTTATTTTTATTTATTTTTTAATAGATATTTATTGAGGTATCTATTTAGTTGTTTAGCTGCCACCCTGGGGCCCCACCAGCAGGTGGCGACTCGTCAGCAAATACTCGCCCTGGAGGAAGGGGCAGGACTTTTTGTTACTTCAGTAGCTTCGGGGCAGTTTCTGTAGCCAACCTGCAGGGGTTTCATTATTTTCTTGTGCTTTCAGGTGTTTTTCTTTCCTCTTTTATTTACTCATTCTTAAGCTGAGGCAGGAGCTTCCGGAAGAGCCTCTCCAGCTCTTCCTGGCTCTTCTCAAGCTGCAGCTTCGGCAAATAAAGCTGATGATGGGCTGGGGTTGGGGGGTCTTCCTTCATCATCCAACCAGCCCTGAACAGAAGAACCCGAAATACCCAAGTGCATCCCCTGCCCCAGCCCAGCCACTCCCCAATCTCCCTCTAAGGAGCCGCACCAGAGACGAGCACCTGGTTTATTTCCGTATTTATTTATTTAGGTAGGAAAAGCACCTTATTCCCATTGCTCCTTAACCCCGGGGCTCCTCAGCCCAGCAGTGCCGCCGCCTCTCGACTTCCCAGCCCGCTGCTCCCCAGCTCCCACCCCCTGGCACCGGGGAGAAGATGCCTTTCCTGGGGTGGAAAGAAAAAAAGAAAAAGCAACAAACCACAACCAAAAAAACAACCAGGACAAAAAGAGGAAGCTGCGGTGGTTTCGTGGTTACAGCCGCCAACACCTCCCGCTGCCGCTGACGCGCCGCGGGGCCGGGATTTCAACCCTCCCACCCCCATTTTTCTTCTTGTCTTCTTTTTCTTTAACAAAATAACCACCACGATCCCCCTTCTTTGTTCAGCAGCAATGCTGGAGGGCGCCGGGAGGGAAGCAACTGGTGAAGGCCGAGCGGTGCCGATGCCCGTGGCGAGGGTTCCACGCTGCTTCCGGGCCCAAAAAAATATCCCCGTGTCCTAAATGTATTTATTTGGAACCCGCCGGGCGAGAAGCAGGTGCGCTGCGGAGGTGGCCTTGCTGTCTCTGGCCTCCAAGGCTCGGTACCCACCACGACGCTCCTCAAACAAGAAAAACCAGGCGCGTTGCAGGGGCTGTTCGGTCCCTCCATCCGCCCCCTACACGATGCCCTCGCTGCGTTTGCTCCTCCACACCACCAGCGCCGTCATCAGCAGCGTGACCAGGACGGGCAGCAGGATGAAGGGGCAGAGGACGCTGTTGGGCGGGTCGTGCAGCGCCCGGCCGGAGGGCGAGCAGTTCCTGAAGTACTGCTTGTGGACGGCCACGAAGAACTCGTCCACCAGCCGGTTGGGCCAGTAGCAGTCGAGCCTCTCGGCGATCAGCAGCGTGCAGTTCGTCAGCTCCCCGTAGGTGCTGCAACACAGACAAGGGCGCTGGGGTGGCACGTGCTGGGGACCGGCACCCACCTCCCCCTTCCAGCGCCTAAAATATTGTCCCCGTGGACTCTTAGAGGTCTTTTCTGACCTAAAGCACTCTACGATTCCATTAGTATTGGGGTGTACTTCCAGTCATTTCAATTTTACAGGGTTTTGTTTGGGGGGTTTTGAGATTTTAGGTAGACGGGTGAAAAAAAAGACACTGATTTTCTTCGATTGTGGGGGGGTTTTTTAATTCGCATCAGGTTCCGCCGCTTTGAAGCGCTGACCCACAGCCCAAAGCACGAGGAGTTCTCATTGAACTCCTGTCAATGAAAAGGGGAACGATACTTAGAGAAATAACTAGGAGCAAGGGCTTGCCTCTTGGGTTTGGTTTGGTGTTTTTTTGCAGGATTTCACAGCTCTGTTAGAAAATACCGGCTGGACCCACACAACCCTCTGGCACCTTCAGGCAAAGAGCTCCGGGAACCCCACCCTGGGCCACGGAGCACCCAAACCCACGCCCGCAGCAGTGCTTTTTCCCTCGCGTCTGGTCCTGGGGAAGCAGAGCAAACCCAAACCAACCACTCAATTACAGAAAGAAATATTTTCTAAGCAGCTTGGCAGCGACTCGCCGCAGCCTCTCTGCATCTCCTCAGTGGCAGACGCCGATTTAATTAACGGGGCGCCTGGAGCCGCGCGAAGCGGTTTCTGCTCAGCGTCTCCACGTGCAAAAATCCTGCTCAGAGGCGGCCGTGGGAGCTGAAGGAGCTTCGGGAACCAGAGGGAAGGAGTTAAGGGCGAAGGGAATAATAAAAGCCGTTTTTAAAGCCGAAGGGGCCGTAGGGCAGCTGGCTCAGCCCTTCCCTGGCTCAGGCGGCGCTTTCGCGCTGAGCAGCGGCGGCTCCCGTCACGCCCCGCGGAGATGCGCCAGTAACCAAAGCAGAACGGGGTCGGCAATCGGAAGGATGAATTGTGGTTCCGCTCCGCGCTCAGGCAGCAGCCTCAGTGCGGTGCTCGGGCGGCTCCGTGACGCCCAGGATGGACCCCAGGAGAGGAGCCAAGCGGCTCCACATCTGCCCGAGCACGGCAGGAGGTCCCGCTGTCCTGAAGGGGCCTTAAGATACCCCAAAGCTCTGTCCCCTTTATTTTCCCGTCCCCTGTCTTCATTAAAGCCTGGGCGGGCTCAGCCTCGGCAGGAGCAGAGTGGTGCAGCGGCTGCTGCCACCCAACAGCCCAACAGCTACAAGCGTAGAGGTGCCAACGCGCTGCGCTCGCGGCTCCGGGTGCACCGCCGGCTGCTGTAGAGGGATCCCCAAGGGATCCCCAAGGGATCGGCTCGCTGGGATATGGACAAACCAGCCGGGGTGGGCCCAGGCTGCCCTGTCAGAAGGGATCAAGATTCCCACCCGAGAGCAGCAGTGTTGACGCCCGGGGCCGAGCGTGCTCCTCCCCGGCGCGGCCGCGAGCTCCTGGGGAGCGCTCCTCCTGCTGCGGCTCCAAAGCGGCAGCTGGTTCCCTCTCTCCTCACGAGCCGAGCTGCGTTGTTACGTTAGCGCCACACCGGCAGCGCTCCCGCCCGTGAGGATGATGGAACGTCATCGTCCTGCCATTCTAGTCTCAATCTCCCTCTTTCAGTTCCAACCCTTCCCCCCTTGTCCTGTCCCCACAGGCCCTGCTCCAAAGTCTGTCCCCACCTTTCTGCCAGGCCCCTTGAAGCCCTGCAAGGCCCCCAGAAGGTCTGCGCGGAGCCTTCTCCTCTCCAGGCTGCGCAGCACAGGCGGCCTGTCCTGAAAGGTACGGTGCCTTCGCTTAGTTCTAAACAATTCTGTCCTTACTCAACGTCAGAACCGTTTCCCTCATCATCACGGAAACGGCTGGGGTTTAAAGGACACTGCGGCAGGAGGAGGCCGAGCAGCGCGGGGATGAACACCAGGATTGGGACAGGCCGCTGGTGGGAAGCGATCGAGGCCTGATTTACGGCCTGACGGGCTCTGGCTGCTCACACCGCTGTAAATCCTGAGCAATGCCCCCGGGTTGTGACCACTGGAGCCGAGACTGGAATCCCATCTGCCACTTCTCCCTTGCCAGCTCCCCGGGTAACCCTGCGGATACCATTTGGGGTTCGCACGATCGCCAGCTCCAGAATCAGGGGTTTTTTTCCCTACCCTCCCCAAATCCGAGAAAATAAAATACCGCAAAGGCTTTTGCTTTGAAAAATCAAAGGAAAAACCCGATTCCTTCCTCCGCGCGGCTGCAGGGTGAGCTTGGAGACCTGCTAAACGGGCATCCAGAAGGGCCCTGGCAACCTGTAGCTAAACGAGTAAAGAGCAAGATAATAAGATAATAGATCAATCTGGTTTCTCGAAGATAATGGACAAATAACCCGGAGATGCTGCGAGTGGCCCGAGAGCCGTGAGAGCAGCCCCGTGGCGGGGGCAGGAGCAGAGCAGGGTCTCAGGGAGCTGGCAGCACCGTCCCGCATTTCTGGAGCAGCTGTGGGAGCGGCACGCTCGCCTGCAGTGCTGAGCTCCTTCCCCGCAGGATGCCCGCGGCCGGGGCAAAGCTTCCCCGGGGATTTTTAGGCATGCCACGGGCGGATATATTTGGGACGAAGGCGCCTGGCTCTGCCGGAGTGACACCCGCAGCTGCGGCGCTGTCGGGTGAGCTGAGCATCTCCCCTCGTCCCGCTCGCTGCTGCCCAGCGCACCAACGCCACGTGAAAACTGCCGTGCAAAGCCCCGTCTCTTGGCCACGGCCCGCCAGCGAGCCAAAACCCTGCCGGAAAAATATCGAAGGGTCATCAGCTCCTGCTGCTGCCTTTGTGGGTGGGTGGCCGGCAGCCCAAGCCCTCTGCCAGCAGCGCTCCACGGCCCCAGAATAGCTGCCCCGAGGGAGATCCACGGCTAATCCCCCGGCTCGATCTCCGCGCCGCTGAATCTGGACCTGGAATCAAAATAGCCCCGCTGCTGCTCGGGATAATTAGTCATGCACAGCTGAGCTGCGGGTCAAAGCAGCTCGGCCACCACCACGAAGCAAAGGAGACCGTGATGCAGCTCCAGCTTTGAATAGCGGCTTGGCCGCGAGCCCTGGGAACCCAAACTCCAGGGGGCTTGGTCTGGCTTTGCTTATTGGTTTATTATCCGCGGGGCAACGGCACCGAGGGGCTGGAGAGAGCAGAGAGGTTGGGTGGGCGGCTGAGGCGGCAGGCACCGCGCTGCACGCACAGCTCCAGCAGGAGCACCCGAGGCCAGAGGGCTCATCCTTTGGGGAGGAAGAAGAGGGAAGGGCCCGAGGGAACGCACCTCAGAGCCATCCTTCTCCCTTCCCACGAGACAGCGCTCACAGCCGACTTCTGGAATGAATTATTTCATTACAAACCACCTGACATCCCGTTCCCGAAGCACGGAACGGCTCACGCAAGTTCCCCTGGTACGCGATTTTGCTCCTTCAAAACCCATCACAACCTTCCCTAGACCAGCGCGGCTGAGAAAGCCGCCGGAGCCCGATGGTGTGGGCCAAACCTCCTCCAAGAGCTGGTGCTTGTCCGCGAGCTCCAAGCCCAACCTCAGCAAACGCTCCCGGTCCAGCCAAACTCCCCGTTACGTCTAAGGGCAGCAGCAGCAGCAGCAGCAGCGATGCAAGTGCTCGGTTAGTACCTCTGAGGACCATCTACAGCCTGTAAACGGGACCCAGAAAGCACGATCACAGCCTCAGCCGAGACAATTCATTCATCCACGTGTTCTCATCGCGTCATTCTCAGCTGAGCAGTGAACGATGGGCCTGAGGCGGGTATTTCCCTGCTAAATGCCGTGTACGAGAAATCACAGCTCCAAACACGTCGCTGCTGCTGGTGCGGGTCCTGTCAAACCTTCAAACATCTCCACTTCCCCTTCCAGCCGGGCTTCAAGCATCAAAATTCCTTGTTTTCGGGGAAGATATGGAGAGGAAAGGGGCTCTAGGCAGGTGGTTTATTTCCATTTCTTTATCTCACACCCGGTGGAAGTCAAATCCTCCTTCCTAAAGCCCTAAGTGCAGTCGCTGAGCTGTTTCTTCCCAGCGTCCTGAGGGCACAGGAGGATCAGAGGAATACGCCACCTCTCCAATCACCCCAAACCTGCAGCAAATGGACTCACGCAATCCGATTTAATGCTGCAGGTTCATCAACATTTCCTCCGAGCGCCTCGCGGATAACGAGTTTAGTGGCAGAACAACAGGACATCGGAGATAAAGAACTACCTCTTTAATACACCTCTGCTTCCTGCGCAACGGCGTCACCGAAGGTCTGGAGCAGGAGACGGATTGCAGCTCATCGGGCTTGCAGACAGCACCCGACCCAGCCCCAAAAGCAAAGTCCTGCTGCTGGGACAGCCTGTGACGGTCCCAGGGGTGGGAGCTCTCCCCCAGCACAGCCAGGAGACCCCAGCGAGCTGATTATCCCCTTCTCCTGCCACCCACCGCATCTGGAAGCTGCTTCCAAAGGTGTCGACAGAGGGGGATAGATCCCACAGAGACCCCCCCAAGGTGGCCCGAGGCTGGAGCAACGCCAGCCCTGGACATTTCTGAGGACCAGGTGAGGTTTCTGAGAACCAGAGAACCTCCCACAGTCTTTCTACTCTTTGTTCCCCTCCGTTTCATCACTATAAAGGGGAAGGAAATCCCGAGGCGTCCTTCTCAAACGCTATCTGCAGATCTTTAGGTCTGTTTACGTGCGCACATACACCGAGACGGGAGTTTGGCAGAGAAGAAAGGGGCAGGAAACCAACCAAACTCTTGGAAAACTGCTAAATTTTATGCAGGACACTGATGGCATCCAGCAACGTCTGCTTGCCGTTCCCAGCTGACCTCAACCTCCTCCTCTTTGTGTCTCAAGAGCTCGTGTTTGTCCGACGCTTCGTCTTCCCAGAGAAAGGCCACGGGACAACCACCAGCCCAGAGAGGAGAACGAGGGTTTATTTTCTCCTTTGAGGGACACCTCTGGCTAGTCTTGGCAACTTTAATCGAAATCATCTCGCCAGGAGAATGATTTATGTGGTGGCGGCACCGAAAAATCCAGCTCTGTTGATTATAAATGGGAAAGAGCTGATCCAGAGAGCATCGTTCGGGCGGTTTGCAATAAAAAGAACCCCCAAAATGCCAAAAAAACCCAACCCCAAAACAACCTCACAGAGCAGCTCGTTCCCCAGACGCACCATCCCTGCTCTCCCTGATGCTGCTGCTGTGATAAGGAGGGTTCCTTTAGCACCTTCATCATCTCTGCCGGGACTGCGGCCCGCATCTCTGCTTCTCCTGAGCCATGAATCACCGCTGATTCCCTGACATCAATTCCAGCCAGGAGGCTTAGCAGACGCCGGCCGTGCCGCACCGTGCCAGCCTCTCCCTCTAGTCGCGGAGAAAAATCAACGCACAACTTTTGGAAGCAGCGGGAGAGCCGCCAAGTCTGGTGGGACGGCCTGGGATTTTCCACTAGAGCGGGTCTGAGGGCATCTCAGTGGGGTCTGCAAGCTGAGTTTGGGCATTTGGGACCGTCAGGGGAGCCCGAGTGCTGAGAAAAAAAGAAAAACCTCACGGAAAATACGCCCACGGAGAAGTGAGGCAGCGGAAGAGGCAATGGGGCCGTGACGAGGATCCCAATCTACTGCCTTCTTAACACGCTGATCCGCAGCATGCAGCGGGCAGGGAGAAGAGAGGGCTTCTCCTGTTGAAGCTCTGCCCCTGGGGCATGTTTTCCTTATACCGAAGGGAAACCTCTTCAGCTGGACCCAGCAGGGACAGAGCCAGGGCAGCGGCAGCGAAGCAGAGTGAAATGGCACCTTTTTTTCTCCCTCACCATGAAATAAACCCCACCACTGGCCTCCTTACGCCCCAAAACGGGTGCGAGCGGCCCCGGGACGCTGGGAAGGGAGGGGGTGAGCAGAGGGACCTCACTCACTTACCCCACGGTCTCATCCCAGTCGCACCACAGCCGCTGCCCGATGCCCTCCATGCTGAGCTGGAACTGCTTCAGGCAGTAGTGCCGGATCATCCAGCCATAGTCCGCCTCCTGGCACGCCGTCGCCGTGATGAAGTGGTGGGCTGGAAGGCAAGGGGCGAGTTGGGTTAGGCCCTTCCACGGTGGGTCACGACCCAGCGCCAGCCCCTCGCCCCCCGCCGCTTTTCGCGCAGAGGGCGCCAGTCAAAGGAAAGCGGGACGTCAAAGCAACCCCACTGCCAAGCGGCTCCTTCCAAACCTGCTTCTCTGGGGTTTAATCTCTCTCTTCACATCCCCCTGGCTCTGCACCATCGCCCTCCGTTACCTCCCGAGCGACTGACACCAGAAAAAAAA